>CABHPQ010191740.1:0-35245 GCA_902168405.1 Peromyscus aztecus
CACACACACACACACACACACACACACACACACACACACACACACATACACACCACATAAAAGAGACAGAGAAACAGAGATAGAGACCAAGATAGAGGTAGGGAGAGGGAGTATTATGATGAAAAGGCATGTTGATCACTGAGCATTGAGTTGCGCTAAGAATTCATATTGGGGCAGATTAGAATTTTCCATTTCTTAAGAACAACATTTTCTGTGTCTTGAATGTATCCTCTTCAAAGCTCATATATCACCAAGGCAATAGTAGAATGGGGTGAGGACTTGAAGAGGTGCCAGGCCATAAGTGTTCCTCCTCAGGAATGAGATTAATGCATGTGTGGCTTTCTGTCAATCCTAGTGTGAACCTGTTGTCATAATCTTGGGGTCAAATCTCTTCCTACGTCTCTTCCTACATGTCTGATTCCTCATGGAAACTAGATAGCTTTTATAACTCCATGAGGGATGCAGAGATGTAGGAAGAGATTTGATCCCAATATTATGGCAGCAGAGAAGAATAGAGTTCTCTGCAAACATAGGACACTTCTGGAATGGATCAGAAAGCTGATGTCACTGGAAACGTCATCCAGAAATCAACAGAGACAGATGCCCTTCTAGAACAGCAGGGCTGTGAGCAATAATTGCTTGATATAAATGTGGCTGGATACTGGAAAAAAATACATTTGGAGCAGTAACAGATGGCTGGAACTGTGTGAGGATTGGAAAGAGTCATAAGGTGGTGGATGCAGAGGAGAGTTTATCTCTACTGCAAGCTGCTCTTCTCCACAGATACCCCTCTATCCCCAAAAGACCAGTAAGCATCGAGGAAGGCATGCTTACTGGTATAGTTCTGAGCAAAGAAGCACCAACCATGTGGGGGAAACTCACGCCATCACGGATCTCTCTTGTTTTCACTGTGAATGTGAAAGCTAAATAGAAAGGGACGGAGAGCCAGTACTATCAACCTGAGGACAATGATGAAAACCCACTGCGGTCTAGGAGTGAAGATAAAACAAAACTGGATACTCCTGAGGATACATCAGAGACAAGTGCCAGATCTAGAACTATAGCTGAGGGATAGAGGTAAGAGGTCAAGAAGGTCTATCTGAGTCCAAAAGATACAGCACATGTTTTGAGAACTATAAACCCAGGCTAGCCAGCATAAAACAAAGTAACTACAGGTAAGGCCAGAATAATTACAAGGATGCAAAGAAAGAGAGAGTCTGAAGTGTATGCGAAGCAAAGAACTAAAGCTTCATTAAGCAGCATTAAGCACACGAGACCCCTCCCCCTTTTGCCCCCAAGCACAAGACATCCTAGAAGATTCTGGAACACTAAGGGTGATAGTCATAACAAACCTGAGATAGATCCCAACATCTTGACTAGATCAACTTAATGATGCACATTAAAGGAATAACAGAAAAAGAAAGAAAAAGGTCTTATAAAAGGCAAGGTATGGACATTTGTAGACATAAAATCTACTTACCTTAGACTGTTGTCCAGCATCAGGGGACATAAGAAAAGGTATAACACACCTCCAGAACTCAAAATAGTAAAGAGACCACACTCAGACACGACACCGGCATTAGGAGCAAGAGGGTGGTTTAAATGGTGATGGTTAAAAAGATAAAGATTTATATAAAAGATAAGATAAATCGTCATATGGGAATTGTCAGCAAAGACTGAAAACCTACAGAATTAGTGGGACAGAAACGCTAGAAATGAGGAAGGCACCTGCCGAGATGAACAACCTCGAGGCCCCCAAGAAGACTTGATATGAAGCAGGTGTGGGAGGGGATCGGCAGCATAGAAAGCCGTTTGAAAGCCGTGAAAGTGAAGCTGGAAGAGAAAATATGTAAAACTGAAAAATGGACAGGAGCACTGGAGGGCTTGGAATGACTGTAGGCAGCATCCTCACTAGGAGAGAGAGAGTAAGAGGCCAAGAGAAATATTTGAAAAAAACAATGGCTTAGAGCTTTCCAGAACTAGGTACTAGCACCCAACCACAGACCAAATCAGAAAATCAAATAAGAAGTATAAAAATATGAGAAGCCAGTGCCTTGGCTAAAGTGTCGGTGGCCAAACTGCTGGTGACAGAAGGGGATGCATTGAGCCCCCAAAAGAAAACTCTCGTGGAGTGTGCAGCTCCAGAAGACAGGACCACTCTCTCCTAAAACCACCCACCAGACACAGGGCACTGCCATCTGTAGGGTGCTGAAGGAATGGCTGTCTGGTTAAGAAACAGTGGCCTAGGAGAGAGACCCAAAAAAGCATTGTTTTCAGAACTGAAGGAGAAATACTTTCACAGAAAAGCCAAAATGATATGAGGGTTTATGCCTAGTCTTAATGCGTCTTGTTATGCCATGCTCAGTTGGTATCACTGGGAGGCCTGCTCTCTTTGGAAGGGAAACAGAGGAGCAGTGGGTCTGGGGAAAGGGGAGGTGTAGTGGGGACTAGGAGGAGTGCATGGAGAAGGAATGCTGTAGAGAGCACTATTGTATGAGAGAAGAATAAAGAATAAGAAAAATAAGCAAATAAGTCATTTCCAGAAGATTTATGAGGAAAAGTCAAAAACTGATGAAGGAAATTCTCAGGAAGAAGCCATTCCAGACCAAAGAGAGACCATATCTACACACACAGAAAGAATAGCACTAGACATGGAATAGATAAAATGGCCTTCACTCATCTCAGACAGCTCCATATTACAGCTAATTGCTGAGAAAAAAATGTCAGGGTCGCATTGTGTACTAGCTGCAGAGGAAAATGTAAAATGTACTAAGTTTAGAAGGAGGAACGGGAAAGCTTACTTTTGTAAGCTAAGTGTTATGTAAGCTACTTAGATTAGCAGAGAGATTTGGGGTTTAAGTTATATATAGAAACTCCTAAAATTATTTAACAAGAAGCATAACTATAATCAGCTAAGAGTTAAGACAAATAACAAATCCTGAGTCATATTTCTAAAAGAAGGTAGAAAAAAAGAAACAGCAATAGTTGGAACAGGTCAGGAACAGGTATCAGCAGAATGGACTTAAAGTAGTCATGACATTCAGTGTGGGCAGTCTAAACAAGATTAAATGAGAGAGGTGGCCATGTTCCAACTACTTACTGTCCACGAGAAATCCCCTGCAAACATAAAGATGTGGACGGGTTAAAGACAAAGGGTGGAAAGGATGTGGCACACAAGCAGTCAGCTAAACAAAGGTGGGGTAACCCAATACTACCTGACACACTGGGGTCCTGGAGAGGGAGGGGTCACAGCCAGACACACGAGAGAATGGTGACCAGTGCAGTTCTGTAGGAAACATGGCAGTCTTGCCCTTGTGTGTCCGAAGAGAGTTTCAAAGTTTATAAATCATAAAAAGACAGAATTGAAAGCAGCAACTCACAATAGTAATTAAATGCCGTAATTTTCATCTTTTAGTAATTGGTAGAACAAGTTGACAGAAAATCAATAAAGATGTAGAGACACTAAATAAAACTGTAAATCAATTTGATCTAACAACAGTGCCAGATACAGCAGCACACATTCGTTTCAAGTGCACATGAGCGTTCATCAAGATGTTCACAGTCTGTCATAAGGGACCAACTGAAAACAACACAGATCACACACACAAAACTGAATTCTTGAGCAATAACAAAACTAAAGTAGGAACCAATAATAGAAAGATACCTGGACATTTTCTGAATATTATAAATTTACTCAAGATAATTCTAAACAACCCAGAGTTCAAAGAGGGCATTTTGAGGAAATTTGAGAACATTTTGACTCAATGAGGATAAGAACTAAGCAAGTCAAAGTTGGTTGCACACATACAGCTGGGAAAGAAACTGATGAAATTATTATATTAAAAGAGGATGCTGATGGCCTAGCTCAGCAGCGGATCACTTGCCTGGAGATGCAAGGCCACAGACATGAAGATGATATTTACAAACAAAACCACATGTTTGACAAAGGACCACCAGCTAAGATAAGGTTTTTTGGTTTTGTTTTTTATAACCTCCAAAACTCAGTGAGCAAATAGCTCATTTTAGAAAACACTAAAAAAAAAAAAATTGGACAGACCTTACTAAACAGGGTACATTAATGGCACCTGAGAAAATACTCAGTCATTATTAATTATTAGAGAAAAATAAAATCACAACGAGACATATATGTTTCAGAATACGGCAGCTAGAATTTGAAAAGGGAGGATAGGAAGTGCTGAGCACAGAACAGCTTGCTGACCAGAAAACTGAGGGGCCCAGTCGTTCTGGAAAATTCTGTGGCAAATTAAAAAAAAAAAAAAAAAAAAAAAACCTTACACATACAAGTATCACATGGTTTAGCACATCTACTCCTAGTTTTGTTCCAAAGATAAAAATGTTCACATAAAAACTGAACATGTAAATGTAAATAGCCTCTTTGTTTGTAATTGTCCTAAGACAACTCATAGGTCCTTGAATCAGTGAGTGTGTGTATGACATGTTTCTTCTGGACAATTAAACACTACTCATCAATACAGGTAATGAATCATTAATATCTGCAACAACCTGGATGAATCTTTCACATGTTTTATTTAGTGAAAAAAGGCAGACTATTATAAGATGAAATACAAAAACTAATTTTCTGTGTGTGTGTGTGTGTGTGTGTGTGTGTGTAGTAACCTTTCATGACAGGCATACGGATTAAGAATTCTGAATTGTTTCCTGTATATGTCAGAATTGAACGGATAACTGAATATGCTCCAAATTTCAGACTTCTATAAAATAAATATAAATTAAGAACAGGGAAAATCTAAAACAAACCCTGGACTAATGTATAAAGTCTTTCTTATTACTATTCTGCATGTGTAGATACATACTGGGATTATTATAGAAGTATGTCTGTCCAGATTTAGACACATACATGCATACAGCTTCTTGTTCTATCCACTGGGAGGGTAGGGATGTGACTCCACACCAGTGAGATTAAACACACCTGCCTTCTAGGACCGTGAGCACCTTAGATGTATGGGTGATCCCAGATCTACAGCTTCAAGTACACACAGAAGAGAACACACAAGCAGCCAAACTGGAACAGTCTGAATGAAATAAATAATCTGAGTCCTGGAATATAACTAATAGATGAAAGCAAATATCTATGAGGCCATAGAAACATGGATGAGAAAGTGGAACTGCAAATATCTACAAAGAATCGTACTTGGGACCTGTAGGAGGAAGGAGATTAGAAAGTACTGGAACACAGCAGCATAATGGCTGCTCCAAGGAGGGGCTGATTGTCTAGCTGAAGCCTTTTTATAATCCCTAAAGATCACTCCCCACCTCTCCAACAGTGGGGGAAGCAGAAACTCTGCAGTGGAGAAAGCCAGCGGACACATCTTTAGAAGCAGTGAGAAGAAACACTAAAGCCATGCCTTCCTCCTCTTAGGTTATGGGGCCGGTGGCACATCACTTCTAGGGGATTCCTGTCACTCAAGTCTGCTTGCTGTTCCTATCCTCCCTAGGTTCTTGGGAGACAGACTAGTCTCTCTAACTCATACATTTACACAATATTACCACTTCCCATAATTTTTCTCCGATCTTGAACTTTCACCTTGGCTTATTATTTACTTAACTACTCAGTTACCTACTTAACTACTCTGTTCCTTATTTTACTGCCTGGTTACTTAACTACCCAGCTATTTACTTAACTAACCTGGTATTTACTTGACTGCTACTTACTTAACTTTCCTGTTACTTACTAACTAACCTGTTATTTACTTAACTACGCTAAGCCTGCCCAGACCTTTTGTTTTGAAGTAATAAAAGGCAAGCATCAGAAGCAATTGGTCGTTACCCACCACTGTTTAGAACGGCTGTCATGCAGGGAGACTCTCCAACCCTCAATTTTCCCATCTCCTGCTTTCTTTCTCCCTGTCAGGACTGTGTGACTTCGGTAGCTTTGTAAGATCTTTTGGTCTCTTTTCCTACCCAGCCTGTCTCTCTCCAGCTAGATGGCATTAGCGCCCCCTGTCGGGGATCCAGCCAAACTGATCCTTCATCCTATGATCTTTGAAGAATCACTTACTTCTGGACTTCTATTTCCTCAATCTGGAAAATGGAGATGACCTACCCCACAGAGCCATTGTGAAATCATGCGCAACTTCCGCAATGAAGAGACTTAGAAAGAATGGGTGGAGCACAGACCCCTCACAATAACTTCATTACTCATTTGAAGCCTTCCTTGGCTCTGGGAAATATGGAGGTGCCCACTCAATCCCCCACACCGTCCTGTGGCACCCAGGGCCACCTGTGACTTTCCTCCCAGATGTCCTCCATCCTGCTTAACACAAGATGTGGGAGAATGTTACTAAGTGTTCCATTTTCATGTCCGTTGTTTTCAAAAAACACGCTGACAAAAGCAATTTAGAGGAGAAAGGGTTTATTTGGCTTACAAATTTCAGGTCATAATCCATCATGCCAGGGAGGTCAAGGCAGGAAATCAAAGTAGCTAGTAACATCACATTCAAGAGAAGAGAAAGAATAAATCCATGCCTGCCTCTTCCTCAGCTAGCTTTCTCTACCCTCACACAGTCCAACGCCCCAAACCAGGGAAGCTCACTTTCTGGATGGGTCTCTGACACCAACCAGGGCAGTCAAGACAGCTCTTCGCAAGCAGGCTCACAGGCCAACACAGTCAAGACAACCCTTCACTGAGACTCCCTCCCCAGTTGATTCCATTAAATTGGTTCCATTATATTGGTAAGTCAAACTAACCATCATATTAAGGAACTGTCTTGTAGTGTGAGTGTCCCTAGTTTACACATATGTGGTTTGTCTCACTTTCAAAAACATGAAATGTATGTGATATATTGATTGTTAAGTGTGTATTCACATTGCCTTATGTGTTCTAGTCGCTTGAGGAACTTATAAACAATATCAACAGGCACGCAGGCTGAGTCACTACAATGTTTGAAGTTCCTCAGGCATGCAGCCAGGATCAGAAACACTGATTCGGTACCTGCTTCTGGCTCTGTTGCTACCTCCATCATCCGTTCATTCATTGGCTTTTTGGTAGCAGATGCCTCGCTTTCTTACCGTTTCTATTGCTGTATTCCGTATTTTGAGGCATAGTTCCATACCTGTCTCTCTAGGAGCCCAGAGAAAAGTATCATGGGGTGTATAACAGTATATGCAGTGAAGCATGCATCTGATTGAATAATGCAGAGCCTCTCCATTATGTGTATGCATTTCTCCTTCCACGGTGCGCTGTCCCCCGCTCCTTTCCAGGCTCACTGCTGCTCACGTCAGACACTGCCCAGGTGGTACCTGCTATTTTGAAGCTGAACAGCAGACTCAAACAATGGCAGGGAGATTGCTAAAATAAAGAAACAAAACTTAATTACTTCAGACTTGACAGCTGATGTGCCAGCTTGGAGGTTTTTCTTCTTTTGATTTTTCTTTTGTTTGTTTGCTTTTTGAGAGAAGAACTGTCTGTGTAGCCCTGGCTGGCCTGGAACTCACAGTGTAAACCAGGCTGGCCTTGAACTCACAGAGATCTTCTGACCTCTAGTATGCTGAGGTTAAAGGTATGTGCCATCATGCCCAGCTTTCTATGAGTTTTTATATGCATTTTAAATGTCCTGGGACTTCAATAGTAAGACTCTTATGACTGTTTTGTATACTTATTAACCCATGTAATTTAAACTTACAAAGTGTTCCTTGATCAATATGAAGGCAGATTGACAAACTGCACTCTGGTAAGATGAAGATTTTTTAAGTTGATTTTGTTAGGTATTGACAAACTTGAAGAAATTATAGCTCAATAACTTCATTAATACACAAGCCAATACAGTGCAAGTTCTTGGTCTCCTTTCATAAAAAATAACAAAAATGACTAGTGTCTTTCTAGGAATTTTCCATTTTTCTTGTAAAATGATATATTTCTATATTTCACTTATTTTATGTTTTTCTATGATAATAACTGTAATAATTAAAATAAGAAAGACAAAGTGGGTACCTTTCGGCAGGCCTGCCAAGGTATGTCACTAAGTAAACAATGCAAGAGGTTTATTGCGGGAGGGGGGAGCGAACGGCGTGTTCCAGTGGGGATATGAGAGAGGCAGGCAGACAGACAGACAGACAGGGAAGACACAAGAGGAAGAAGAGGGGCAAGAAGAGGCAAAAAGGGAGCGAGCTGTGCCTGGCCAGCTCTTTTGAGGAGTGCACATGTCACACAGCTGAGGGCAGAAAGGCACCTGGTGATGGTGATGATGTAACTGCTTTGGTGGCAGAGGAGGGTGGCTGCCACCATGGAGAAAACTATCAATCTGAAGGGAAATCACTGTGTTGGGAGGGCATCATTATCCTTTTTGACTTCCTGGTCGTTACTAAAACAGTTTTGTCACACAGATAAGCCCTGCATGAAAGAAGCCACTCTGGTTATCAAGGGACAGCAACCTGCTGGTGACTTGAACTTAGCAGCTAAGACAGAGCTGGGTGGGGGTGGGGCACACAGTTTGTGAGTGTTGGGTTTGTTTTTCTCCTGAGCAACTGAAAGGAGGGCACTGCTAAGTGTAGACCTGTGGTGTGGGTATTTATATGGGGACATGAACTACAGCCTGAAAGGTTTTCTTTTCAAATGGTTTGTTACTCATGATAAGTCATCATACTGCTGAAAATTTAGTGTTATGAAGACTAAATTTTGACATTCTGTCTAAATTTTTCTCTTCATCTTACTTTTCCCTTCAACTTTATTATCTTCTGTATAATTTATCTAAATTTCTATTTGCTGCTTTAAAAGATACATATTCAAATTTTAGTCTTAGTTGAATATGTGTGGGATATGTGGAGGTCCACTAGTTCCATATGGAAGTCAGATAAGGACAACACTTATGGACATGATTCTCTCCTTCTGCCTTCATATTGGTTACAGGCATTGAACTCAGGTGTCAGGCTTGCCTGGCAAGTGATTTATGGCCTGAGTCGTCTGCCAGACTACCCCTAGAAGAGGAGGATTGGGGAACCAAATTCAACAAAACACAAGCAAAGACAGTGGAACTACAGAGTAATGATGTATGTGTCATTATGCAGAGCGGTTACACTGGACTATAAACTTGAAAATACCCTCATGTTAGAAGAGACAAAACCAACGTGGTGACTGGTGGGATTGCATTCATTTCTTTCAGGAACTTTGTAACTCCACCTAAGAAGCCCTAGGTCTCCATCAGCAAGCACCTGAATATGGAACTAAAATGGTATTTTTAAAGCAGTTTGGGAAAAGACGTAGCAAAACAGAGAATATGAACATAGACTGCTATTGGGAAAGAAGGAAATGGCTGGAGATTTTGAATAGCATTGAAATGCTCATGCTGGCGCAGCTGAGAAGTGCCTGCTGTGCATGTAACCTCTGGGGAGGTGGTAGAAGCCTGGCCTCTAAGAAGCAACAGCTGTGATCTGGGGCCACATTTCTCCTTCTCCCCTGGTTTCCTGTTCTCTTCAGAGCTCTGTTGACCTCTGGCCTCCTCACAGAGGCAGAGAGAAGTCAATGGGAACACCTCAATCAGAAGCCCCTGACCGTAGTCGAGTCCTTGGCTATTTCCTCCCTATGGATACTTCCAAGAAGGTCATCATTTCCTTCCATGGCAGTGAGTGATGGAGTCAACAAGGGGTTCATACTGCACCAAACACTCTCCAACGTGATTCATGTTAATGGCATGTCTCAGGGGATTGGTGCTAAATAGAAGCGACAACTGAAGCTTAAAAGATGATTTAGCAATCGGGAAGCCCACAGGCTCCGCACACACAGGCTCCACTGACGGTAAACATCTAAGAATAAATACAACTAAAAGTCATAAAATCGGATAGACGATAAATCTGACAGTTCAAGACCTTTTGGAGCTTGAATCATAAAAAATAAAATTACTTACTCAGGCATTCCTAGGTTTATTTATTTATTTTATTTTTATTTATTTTTATTTTTTGCCACGCATCTTTTACAGGGCAGTGAACTGAAGACAGTTTCATATTTCTGACATCTTAGTGTGGGTTACTAAGGTGGTTGCTACAGAAAATAAAATCAAATGGACATATTGAAGAAATACTCCCCTTCTGTCCATAATAGTGGCCATTTCGTGAAGGGAAAGCTTGTAGGGAATTTATTCACCAAAATCAGGCTTGAAGCTTTTATCGTCTTCCCATGACAGCCACAAAAACATAACAAAAAATAGAGCGGCTATACCCCAGTCCTTCTCGTTCTTATCTCCCTGTGGTACCATTACTTTCCAAGGGGGTTATAATTGGGTTCGGAGAGTCTGTTTTGTAAAATAAAGATGTTAAAGAGAGAAAAGAATTGTAATGTTTAGAGGAACTGAAAAGAAGGGCTTATTTTTAAAATGAAAGTTTATTAATGTCAAAAATGCTTTTTCTTAAAGTATAAAATGTTTCTTGAGATGGTTTCTTTTAAAGGATCTAAGTGTAGATGATTCTCCATGTGTTTTTAAATAAATGAAGAAAAGAATGAGCAAAACATATCTTTCTCCTATCAACAGCTTTGAAATTTAAACAATTATGAATTTATAATTCAAACGATGCTCAACCAGCAATTAGAAGCTTGTGTCAAGACCACTATGGCACTTAGTGAGGAGCAGGGCAAGATTTGGTCAGACCACTCTTTCAGGAGGGGATAGCTTACTCTAAGGAAAGGAAAGCGAGCCTGTGTCAGTCAGCTGGTGGAAACTGACTCTACGTGTCCGTCCTGTTCTCCTCCTTGGGTGTTAACATTCACACTCATCAGCTCATCAGCATTGATTATTCACATTGCGTTCAAATCTATTCCACGGTAGCCAAGAAATGCTACAATTTGGAAGATACTGAAGGCCACTGAGATGGCTCGGTAGGGGAAGGCGCTTGCTGCTGAGGCTGGTGACCAAGTTCAATCCTTAGGACCCACTGACTTCTGCAAGCTGTCCTCTGACTTCACTCCCATATCAATACATGCCTACCCACCTCCACACAAGATAAATAAATATGTTTTTTAATTTAAGAAAATATTTTAAGCAATAGGCATATAGTCAATTTTATCACTTTTATTTCAAAAATAACCATTTCCCTTTTTTTTTTTTTTTTTTTGGTTTTTCAAGACAGGGTTTCTTTGTGAACAATTTCCTTTTTAATTTATATATTATCTAGTAAATTTACCATACTTGTTTTTCTTGTGTTAACAGTGAAGCAACCCCTTGCAAAAAAAACAAAAAAAAAAAACATGAGCTATGTTGTTGGTTACTTGGTAAGATGAACCTTGGGCATTTCCTTAGACTGTGAAGACCAACCTGGGTACTGTCCATGAGAATATTGCTCCTTTAGAGTATAACACAGATATCCATACTACACATAGTCAGACATACAACATATTTGGAATATTAAAATATCATGGGTAAGAAATTATTTAGAAGTGTAAAAGATGCTTTTTAAAGGAAATCCTAATGGGGGAAAGGGGTTGGGAAATGTTAGTCAGGGATACCTGCCTAAGGAGAGTTCACCTGCATCTATCTATTCTACACGGTGTTCTGACTCTCACGGGAAGTGTGGCAGCCATGCCGTTTACCCTTAAGATCATGTTTTGACTGATAGGATGTGTAGGGTTACTAGGCAATGAAATCTACACTTTAAGGTAGCTGTGAGCTATGGGGCTCTGGGTTTAATGGGCTTGCTCCTTCAACTGATACTATAATTCTTCAGTGGATAAAGATAGCAAGGGCTACCTTAATTGTGTGCTTAGCATGTGTCTGATTCTTTGCTAAGTGCCTTGGTTACATTACCTCATTAATCCTCAATACCATTCCCACCCCATTTTATAGACGAAAAGGCTGGGGTGAAATTGGTTCAATAACTTGCTAAAGTGTCACTGGGGACTGAAACCCAGGCTCTCAGATGTCAAAGCCAGCAATTGTGCTATGGAGTTATCAGTGTAAGCTTTATTATTTCCTTCTGTCTTAGCAAGATGTTCTTATTTTTCCACAATCAGATTTGTGGGTCAGAGCTTCAACCCCATTCTTGTCTTTTGGTGAATGCACAGCTCTTCTATTTCTCTCAATTTATATCAGAAACTACCAGGACTTGGTTATGCTTCCCAAATTCACATGTTGAAATCCTAAGACAGTGTGCGTGCATTGGAATCAGTAAATAACTGAGGTTAAATGCAGTTAAAGGGGCAAGTCCTGATCTGATAGGATTCATCTCACTGCAAATAAGACACCATCATCTTGCTTTGGTAAGGACACAGTGAGAAGCAGGAAGGGACACCTCATGAGGAACTATAGAGTTTGCCACCTTGACCTTACACTTCCCAGGCTTCTTAAATATAAGGAAATAAATTCTCATTTTTAAGCTAACCAGATTCTGATATTCTGCTATAGCAATTTGAGATCAACACAATATGACACATGATTTTAAGCCGAAAGAAATTTATAGCCCACCAGTCTCTTGTGGCCATTCTTTGTTACTCAGTGGTTTCATGGCCACCCAGATAGGAATATATTTTTTCAGCCGCATGTTCAGATACAGTCAAGGTCTGTATGGTCTAAGCAGAGGTGAATGTTCAACTGTCTGATTGTTTAGAGGAAACAGAAGTCCTCTTTCTCTCCTTTCTTTTTCTCCATGGCTGGAAGACAGAGGTGCTGTGAGGATCTTGGGTCATAGTGGAAAGCCATCAGAAGGAGAATAAGGTGGCTTGAATCTTTGGCAAAGGGACTCTGCTCTCCTAGCTTAGGCACTCACTTGAGACAGTAAATGCTCATACCTGAAGAGCCATTGATGAATTGATTCCAACTTTCATGAACCAAATTGTTATTTTCAATAATTTATTTAATCATCAGTTTCAGGGATTAAGAAACACAATCTGTACAGGATCATTGAAGTACTGTTTTACACTCCACATTCCACATTCCACACACCCTCTGTTACAACTACCCAACATTCAAAAATTTCCCTTTGAACTATAGACCAGAAACCTTTGTGCCTAGCAAATAAATGCCCCTTGGTTAAAAAATAAAAGGAAGGCTTTAGTAAAAAAAAAATAATAATAATAATAAAGGAGGGGGCTGGATGTTGGCTCAGAGATTAAGAACACTGACTGCTCTTTCAGAGGACCTATGTCTGATTGCCAGCTCCCACATGGCAGCTCACAACCATCTCTAACTCCAGTTCCAGAGGATCTGATGCCCTCTTCTGGCCTCCCCGGGCACAAAGTATACACATAGTGTACATTCATGCACGCAGGCAAATCACCTGTACACATTAAAAAAAAAACTTTTTAGTTAAAAAAAATACACATAAATTAAGCAAATATAATTCAACATGCTTTCTACTTCCTCCTGTAATATCAGGAAATTTGTAGATTGCTCAGCATAGCACTGCTCTCTCTCTCTCTCTCTCTCTCTCTCTCTCTCTCTCTCTCTCTCTCTCTCTCTCTCTCTATCTGGAGTTCTGCTCCCATGGGAGAAGCTTTTCTCTCTCAGACACTTTTTTCAGATTCGAGTGTCCCACAGCATACTCTCTTTGATTTTGCTAATCTATTCATTTATGTTTTGGAGTCCTTAGTGCTCCCTATCAGCTATAAATGTCCACACTGACACCAGCTAGAAAGGGTCACACATCCCCTATAACAATGGGTCGTTTCAGCAGAAGACCTCTCTCTTGATCTCATTAAGGAAGAACAAGGAATGGAAGGGAAAGGTACTATTTAAGTTCCTCTCCATTCAAGTGGTCCCCGACTCCCAAAACTTTCTATTACTTTTGGAAGTTCTCAAAGTGTGTGTGTGGTGTGTGTGTGTGTGGTGTGTTGTGTTGATGTGATAAAATAACTGAGAAAAAGAGAAAAATAACTTAAATGAAGAAAAATTCATTTTGGCGTATATTTTCACATGTTCTGGTCTGCATTTGGCTGGTCGCATTTCTTTAGACCTGTAGCAAGGCAGCAGCTGTTCACCTTGTGATAGTCAGGATGCAGAGAGAATAAGAAGTTTTCTAGGACAAGATACACATTTCACATTTCCTCCCCCCAGAACCTACTTCCTCCAATTCTACTTCTTATTACTTCTTCAGATATGAATTCATCAATGGCTCGATCCACTGATGAAGTTAACACATGCAGGGTCCAATTGCCTCACGGCATCCTTAGCTGGAGAGCAGTCTTTCAGCACACTAGTCATTTGGAAGACATTTCATAGCTAAACCAAAGCACTATGGTCCCAAATTTCTTCTACAAATATAAATGTCTTCAGTTCACCCCAGACATTTGAAAAAAACAAATTTTAGGACCAAATAATAAGAATTTTCAACAGTTCAAGAGAAAGAAAATCCTGCCAAAGACTAAGACCCACTGGCTTTGAGACTAAAGTTCAGAGTTAATAATGTTCTACACACTCCCAGAACCAAACATCACTTCCTGTAACGCCCCCAAGAAACCTCACCCCAACCCTACAGAACCTTCTCAAGTTCTCTGGATTGTTCTGCTTCCTCACATGACAAAGTTCTCTCTTCCCTTTGCTGGGATCATCCTCCTCACTCTGCCCACCTGTAATACTATCTGGTCCTGTAAGATGTCCCCCTACCACATCCTCTGCTGGTCGTCTCTGACTTGGCCCAAGCCACACTGCCCAGTACTAGTTGGTACCTCTTCTCTGTGGTCCATGGTTCCCCACACATTCTCCCCTAAGAACTCAACATGATACATCATGTTTCCATGGTTCACTAGACATTCTTTAGTGGTCCCACCTTATTAGTTTCTCACTCTCAACCCCTATATATAGTTTCAGTCAAAAAAGAAAGTTCACTGAATAAAAGAATAAAGAATAGAATACACACACACACACACACACACACACACACACACACACACACACACTTTGGGGGCCTTTCAGCTTTTAATTAACCTCTAACGTCAAATTGAAGGCCAAATCCTACCCATTTCCCCCCTTGCTTCTCTATGACTCTGAGCACAACAACCATTAGAAAGCAAGAGCTCCGGGCTGCTTGCAGCCCTCGTGTCCTCTCCTTGAAACAACAGCACCTCTAATTTATGAGCTGCCACTTTGAATCCACTCCTATTTCAGTTCAAATGACTCAACAGTTATTTGAATAGCTCTATAAGGGTCCAAGCCTTTTTAAAAAATGATGCCATATCTCATAAAACTACAGTTGATGTTGTTATAAATTCCAGGAATGAGGCTGAGGCTTTTGTGCAATCACATCTGGGCTCAGGGCACATTCCAGCCATGGCACCTTATTCTGCACAAGGGGTGAAGACCTATCCACGCACTAATTACCAGCCCCAGTGGAACCTCCTCCTGTTATGATAAAGGCTCTGGCGGCCTTTGAATAAGGCACTTCAAAGTCTCCCTTGCATAAGGTTTTTGAAATCTCAGCCCATTGAGACTGTCACAGCTTGACATTCTTCTGCATTTGTCATGCTTTCTGGAAGCCATCCTCCGCCCGGTGCCCAGGATAAGCTGAAAGCTCTCCCACTGATGATAACTCTTGCTTAAGGAGAGAAGTGGGTGGGGAGGGACAGCACACTGTCATATGATGAGGGAAGATTACTCTATTTGCTTCAGGAATTTTAAATGTGGATGTCAGCCCATGATATCAGAAGGGAAGGATTATTTCCAGCTGAGATGCTTCTCTGAGCAAAGCAGTACCAGGTCCCAAGTAGACAGAGGTTGGCGATTGCATGCCGACACAGACAGAACCAGTGAGACAATTGAGAAGACTTTAAGAAAAATTTTACAAAGGTATAAACAGGATTCAGGGAGGCCAGCTGGGAATGGTACAATATCCTCAGCCTACCTACAGTGAGGGGGCCCTAAACACCCCACATCTGAAGTGGGAAGGAATCCCAGTAGCTATGATAGAGCAGTGATAAAAAGAAACACAGACCTGGAGTGATGCATCATAACTAGACAGCATGGCTGTCCTTGAGGAATGGCTCTTGGGAACTACAGCTGGGAGAAAGATTTCTTCTGCTACCCGAGCCGGCAGAACCTCCAGGAGCAGCAAAGCACATTACCTCCATGGGCAGTATTTCAAGAAAGGTTTGGCTTTGGTCATACTTCAAAGAAAAGAAAAACTCCAAAAGTTGCAATTTTTAAGTCAGGCACATTAAAGGTCTGAACACATTAATTAGTTCTTAGTCAATACAGTGTTTATCTACCCTGAAATTATCACTAAACAACATCAAAAGAAGCATGCTGGGATCTGGGGGTTGGAGGACTGATAATTTGGGGAATTAAGTTCATTACTCTGTATGCTATATGACTAAATTTTCTTTCGTCTCCTGTCTTAGAGTTTCTATTGCTGTGTAGAGACACTAGGACCATGGCAACTCTTACAAAGGAGAGCATTTAATTGTGATGGTTCGCTTACAGTTCAGAGTTTTTACTCTATTATCATCATGCCAGGAAGCAAGGCAACATGCAGGCAGACATGGTGCTGGAGAATTATACATCTTGATCCAAAGGCAACAGGAAGTGGACTGAGACACTGGGTGTGGCTTCAGCATATATGAGACCTCAAAACCCACCTTTGTTGTGACACACTTCCTCTAACAAGACCACATCAACTTCAACAAAGTCACACCTCCTAATAGTGCCACTCCTTTTGGGGTGCCATTTCTTTCAAACCATAACACTGCCCCTTCTCAGTCTTTCCCATATCTGTTGTTCCCCAGAGCTGAGACATAGAGTTGAACATGAGTCCTATTATTTGCAGGGGCTGTTTGGTCTTGCACAAGAATAGCTGGTTATTTAACAACCTACACAAACCCTTAGATAATACTCAAGGGGACCCTTATCTCACAACCTTATCTCTAGTGTGCCTAGGAAGAGTTTCTCCAAAGGAGGATGGTACAAGACTATGAGATATTTACTGTGAATAGAATGTACTAGAAGCAATAGGTAAAAGGCTAAGTGGGAATGAGAGATTCTTGAATTGGGAATCTGGAGGTTAATAGAAGTTTCTGCTGTTCTTCAAAATGTTGTCACTTTGGATAGATAAGCCACTTCATATGGGAGCCACTGTCGTGTGTTATGTAGTCTTCCTTCAGGATGGGGGCAATTCTAGAAGACTGCCTTAACAGCCATGTCATTCAAAAGATAACTCATCCAAAGACTGCTACTTCTTCCAGGGATGTTCCAGGCAATGACTGGCTAGAGAAGAAGCCTGACCTTCTAGCCCCAAATCAGATGACTTTAGTTGGGCATTTTACCTCCAGAGCTCCCCTCCCCCATCCAGTATGAACGCAGGTTAGGAATGCATTGTAGGTCAACGCTCTTTGCACTTTTCTGCTTTCTTTCTTGTCCTTTCACAGGGGAAGTGCCCTGGATTCCATTGCAAGTCTTGCTCCTGGGGAACCTGGCCTGTAGCTGCATATCGAATTTATGTCTGTGAACCTTGGGCTTTGCTTTGCCTCCAGTCCAAGCAAATCAAAACCAGGATGGTTCTGAGCTCTTCCCAGGATGCTCCTGTATGGATAAGACAAGGATTTTGGATGACCTGACACTGTGGGATTCTGGTGATGTGGAGGAGCCCTTGCTGGGGAGACATCCCTGTCCTTCAAGTGCTTTCTGCCTCACCAGATAGTTAAGAGGAGGCCTCTTGGAGGTGATTGCACCGTTTCTAGAAATTCTCAAGATGGCGTCCCTAAAACACAGCACTCTGTGATAAGAGTGAAAGTCAGTTCCTAAGCCGGTGACAAAGGTTTTCCCTCAAAAAAAAAAAAAAAGCCTGATTATTTCAGCAGGGCTTTAGAAAGAACCTTTCTAGTCTTAATAGCTAAATCTTTGATCTTTGAAAGCCTTTAGTTCCTAGGCATTTCAAGGACAGAAGAGTAAATCCAAAGTGTCTAGGGGAGAGGTAATTAAGAACAGATGTGTGATCCTGGCCCTATGACTCTAGAACACATTCAGATAAAGTTCTGAAAACTCAATATCCACTGCCACACCCACTGTTATGCTAACAAGTTTGCCTCCAAAAGAGAATAACAATCATCGTCACTTATATATTAATATGCCTGACACTCTGGACACTAATTTGAGCTAAGCCTCCGGCCACTAGGCATCATGATCTCCCTTTTACATATGCAATTTGAAAACACAACACATTTCACAACTTTACCCAAGATCACAAACTAACAAAACTAATTTGGGGCTTTGATTGAGGTTTGTCTTGGTTTTCTCAAGTGAAGCTTTCATTCTAACTTTGAAGACTCTACCTCCTTAGCTTGACAGACCCTTGTAGCAAGTTTCTGTCAGGCCGGAAGCAGTTCTTGGGCTAAAATGTGTCAGGGAATGGAGGTGGCATCTGCGACGCTGGTCCATCTACAGAAGAGCTTGTCTTTGCCCTCCTGATGCCAAATGCATTCGGCAGAGGTGTCTACTCTATTAACAGTTGGCCCTAGTAGACCAAACCAGATGGATGCACAAAAATGTTCCTTTATGTGCAACGTAGAGTAGATTGCACTACACTTTGTGTTCTTCTTACCAGTTTTATTTTTTAATGTATTTATTAGACAGCACTCACAGACTCCAAGCAGCCCATCTTGGAGTTAGTTCAATCCCCGGGTGCTTTCTACCCCCTCCCACAGAACAGTTAGCATCAGCAGGTGGAATTAGCACTTTCGAATGTGTATAGTTCTTTAACCTGTTAAATGGGACACAGAGCAGCCCCAAGTGACCTTCTTGAATGTCAAACTTCAAGCGCATTTGCTATCACAGCGGTAAGTACTTAACTGGTTGCTCTGTCTCTGCTGATCTGGGGTCAGGCAAGGTGTCCCTGGGCAGCCCACCCCAATGACTTCCCTCGGGAGAATCTACACTGGGCTCCCATGGTCCCTACTTCTGGATCAGGGAGGGATGCATGTGGACCCATCTGAACCAAAAAGGAAGAACTGCTACAGAACCTTGCTCGTCAAAGTTTTCCCAGCTTCTATCCCACTTGCAAGTTCCCACACTTTGGTTTATTTTAGAACAGTATGCTTCCTTGTATACCAATTTCTGTCCTAATCAGTTTAGGTTATAAGAACAAAATTACCACAGACTAGGTGGCTCATGAACTTGTCTTATTTCTTGCTGGATATTGAGAGTCTAAAGCACCAGCAGATGTTTTCTGATGGAGGCTAACTTCTTAGTTTGTAGATATCCTTTTCAATGTCCTCACATGGTAGAAGAAGGGCTGGAAAGCTCTCTAGGGATCCTGTAATGAAGGCACTAATGCCATGCTTGAGGCTTCCACCCTCATGGCCTAATTTCTTCTCCAAAACTCCTCTTCTGAATACACCACTACAGTTAGGAGCTGGGACTACTACATAAAGAAGGCAGCATATGTACATTTAGTCTGTAACAGTAATTTTAGTAAGAAAAGCTATAACTCTTTATCTGTATATAATAAGTGACAACATCAACTGATTCCATCTCCTTAATAATCGCCAGCACCAATGTGAAGACAGCCAGCCTTCACTGCATCCATCTTAAAGCTGTAATTTGATAATTGAAGGGATTCCCCTAATGCTTCATACTCTATTCTGACTTCTAGCCATTCCCAAACTTTACCAAGGTATGAAGAAAACCCAGATCTACAGCATGAAACGGTCTTACTTGCCCTTCCTGTTGCTTTGCCTTCTCTTACTCCCTGTAGCTCAGATTCAGTTAGCGCTTTTGCCTTGAGCCAGCAGGAATACTCCCTTTTACAGTCCTCCCCCTGTGCTTCCTCGTTCTTTTTCCCATGACAGCCCCATCAACTGCTTCCAAAAAAGACTCCCCAGCACTCCCGCTGCAGAAGCACCCTGGTTATTCTGCACCCTCTAACCCCAGCTTGTAGCTGAAGTTTCTGGTCGTGCCCAGCTCCCATAGCCCTGAGGCCACTTGGACCCAAGTAAACACACAGAGGCTTATATTAATTAAAACTGCTCTGCCATTAGCTCAGGCTAACTATTGACTACCTCTTACACTTATATTAATCCATAATTCTTATTTATGTTTAACCACGTGGCTTGGTATCTTTTCTCAGTTCTGTCTTTACATCTTGCTTCCTCTGTGTCTGACTGACAACTCCTGATTCAGCCTTCCTGTTCCCAGAATTCTCCTCTCTGTTTGTCCCACTTATACTCCTGCTTGGCTACTGGCCAATCAGCATTTTATTTATTATACCAATCAGAGCAACACATTCACAGCATACAGAGCAATATCCACAGCACCAGCAGATTGCTATTCATATCTCTTCATGGTTTATTCCTAAGAGTGAAGACTCTCTTATAGAAGCATGTGTATGTTTGTATTTGTACTATTAATTATTTATTGTTTCTTGTCTTTGGACATAAATTCAATGAAGGCAGGAACTCTCTGATGCTCCCTTACCTATCCCCAGACCCTAGTAGAAGGAATATACTCAGCCTGGTGTGGTGTCAGCTCACAGTCCTTCTCAGGGGACAGTTGACAAAGTTTAAGAAATGAGTAACTCTCACTAAAAATGTCAAAGAAAACCTGAATGTGGGGAAGGATCTTCAAGGAGGAGAAGGCAATGGCAGGAGGTAGCAATGAGAGAGGATGAAGTGAGCAGAAATGTGAATTGCTATATATACGTGTGAAATTGTTGAAGAACAATTTAGTCAATGATTTTTAACTTACAAAGTCAGGAAAGTTACTAAGATTGCAAAGGAAGCCAGTGTTTCCCTTGCCAAGAATGGAGATTTTACAGGAAAGGATTTCATCCTAAATCTACCATTTATATCTCATAGATATATATAATGTATATAATGGACATAACTATATTTGTTGTGGAGAGTAACAAAAAAGTGTAAAACATAGGTATAGTGACTAACACATCATGCATGTTCAATGACTGGTCATCAGTTGAAGTATTATGAGCCAAAAGGATTGTACATACAAATAACTGTCATTGATTTACAAATTTGTTGTCCATATACTAATGAGCAAGATGCTAGGGTAGAAGGAAGCAATAAAGCCCAGACCACATTGTTAGAAAGGCCAGAGATGTGATCTCCTTAGTGTTTCCAGAAACTTCTACCATATGCATATGAATAATACACTCAAGCAACATAGTAAGACTAAACCATAACCATGTAATCAATATTATGTTAAGCCCTTTTCTCATTTACTACTTAAATGTCACTGGATTATGGCTGAACAGATGGAAAGTTAGGTTTGTATCTTCATAGTGAAGTATGCCTCCTGCACACTGACCTTATCTGAGCTCCATGGCACATATGGTCTGCACTGTCACGATGATATGGGAGTTTAAACTGTCACATTATGGAAAGATCTTACCGAAGGCCACTATGAGGTGTTAAAGCCTCCATGACTTGTCTCTATCCTGCAATCTCCCACGTGATCATGGTTCATTACCTCCAAGTGACAGTCACTCACTGTGTTCCACCTTTCAAGGCTGTGTGCCGAATTCATACACATTCATGATGGTAATATGCTGGGTTGGACTTTTAATATAATTTAGGTCCTTTATGTTCCTAGCAGTGATTTTGCTTTAAAACCTGCTTGTCAATTAACACATGCTAGGTATGTTAAATGGCTGGGTTGGCTTCCTCAGCCCCTCAGATTCCAGTCTTTCCTGAAATTTTTCTCCTTAAAAAGTACAACCTGTCATTATTGCACATGGGCTGAAAGGCTATCCCTCGAAGTATAAATCCATTAAGACATAAAGGACAATATCCAGACGTGTGATTGCAACTGTGACAGAAAACTCAGACTAGTCCCATCCTCAAGCCCTCCTTTAGTACAACCAAGGAGGCTGGATTCTTCATGTGGATTCCCAGAAGGTCCTCCTGTCCTTCTAGCTGGAGAGTAGGCACCAGGATATGAGCAGCATTCCCTGAGTGATCATAAAATTTAAGGGCAGATGTCTTGAAATAAGTTTTATATTCTCAGTTTAGGAGCTATATAAGTGTTTCACTAGACGATTATATTCCTAGACTCCACAGCGTGTCACAGATCCTTCAGCCACTCCATTAACACATTCATTATTTTATTACTTAATAAAACAGTGTGGCAGAGGGAAGGGTGTGTGTGTGTGTGTGTGTGTGTGTGTGTGTGTGTGTGTGTGTATGAGAGAGAGAGAGAGAGAGAGAACTGGGACAGGTAAAAGAGACCCAGGGGTAGGAAAACGCAATTTACCATGAAGATAAAAAAATATATAAACATCCCCAATGAGTCTATAAATGGAAAATCAGCCTGCCTGCTATGTCCATCCAAATTTCCTTAATCTAATTGTTTCAATTTATTGTTCACTAATTAGGTAAAATTGTTGGCTAGAATGAAGAAATCACCACCCGGTAATTACTTCATTGTAAAACGTAATGAGCATCGGAACACTGGCCCACACTGTAAACACCGTGGTACAATAAATACCACACTGTTTTCCAACAATCACCCGGCAGTGAATTCTGTTAGTGTATTTCTTCGTGAAACATGTTTATGTGATAGTCTTCCAATTTTATGGTGGAAGTTTATCACCATAAGGTGCATTTCATGACAGCCGAATAACTACATTCAGTTAGGCTTGTCACCATGGGCCTTCCCTATCAAGACACATGCTGATTGTATCAAATACTGTTGACTGTCTTAGTGCTGCAAATAGAAAAGATGATTACATTGTTCTGTGCAGATATGATGCAATGTTATTCACGTGGCAAGAAATTGAAGGTCAAAGTTGCCTACCAGCGTTAGACAGATTGGTTATTGAGAGGCTCTTAATGTAGAGATGATGTACTAATGGGCGGATGGCAGCAGGGCTATGTGTGGATGATCCTTTATGCAAGCATGTAGATAGACGGACAAGCACACTGAGTCACTGTCTTTTGTTGGGGACAATGAGAATTATTAATTTGCCTTTTGAAAACAAATCAAAGCAATGATTTAATGGTCCCCTACAAAATATACATATTGCCTTAGCCCAATGAATTAGACTGCAGGGCAATGGGTGGACAGTTTTTGTCTCCATCCTGCACAGAAACCTTCTGTGAGGGCTTTGGCGAGCAGTGAGACTGCCTCCCACCTTTGCACTCATCTGTGCTTGTGTTCCAGCACAGGCGCTAGAGACCCAGCAGACAAAGCATATGCTACACAGTGTGTCCTTGTTAGATTACACACCCATTTCCGTGTGCCACACTAGGAAAGATCAGTAAGTTAATCGAATTGGAAATTTGTCTGTAGTGCATTATCAAAGAGTGGGTGTGACCTGGACCCAGCTCTACTACTGATGCTCCAGAGTGTGACACTGGAAAAAAAATTTCTCAAAATCATATTTGAGAACTGATTTCTAAAAAATGACCTGTGGTCTTCAAATTATAGTCATATTGTTTTGCTCAAAAGAAGAGAAGAGAGGAGACAGAGACAGAGACAGAGGAGAAAGGAGAGAGAGAGAGAGGAGTGGCGATAATATTTACTGGGGTGACTTTCAAAGCAGAATACTTTCCATCTAGTCTTCTACCATGTCTACATACTTATAAACTAACTTAAAACATAACAGCAAGATTTTTTTCAACAGTTTATCAGACTAATATGTAATTTATTTAGACTGTCAGTACTGAATTCGATAGTAGGTTAAATGGTGACATTAGAAATTCTATTGACATACAACTATGCCATGGACACTTCCTATTAGCCTTTCAGGAATGAGAGTCTGGTGTAATTAGAAGCCATGTATTGACCATTTGACTATACCGCTTTAACAGATATTGGTAATTCTTTTTATTCATGGCCTTTTCTAGCACAGTCCATAGAAGACTATCCTGGCAAGACCCTACTGAATATAGCCAAAGGGTAAAGTGAGAGGCAACTTTGCCCGTAGTCAGAGCAGGGGACTCTAAATGAAGGGCCAGCCTGAGGTAACAGGAGGACATAGTCAGCAGCTCAGTCACAGGAACAAAGAACGGAGTGTGGGCTATTATATGATAATTGGAAATCCCATCTTCAAAGAGTTCAAAGTGAAATGACCGGCAGTTCCAACCCCTGGAAGTGCCCAAAATGCTGAGAGGAGCATCTGACAATGACAGTTTGGCTAGCTGTCTTTTTTCCAGTCTGTCTTGATAGTAAGGCCTTGACCAGGGCTACAGGCCTCCATAAAACGATGGAGAGACCACATGGTGACAGCACTATTGATGAGTTGAATAATGATCGACTAGGGCGCCTGGGACAGGGAAGCAGAAGGAGAGAGATGGATCTATGATGTTGCTTCTGTTCCACAGGCAGGAAGATGGGTGACTATGGGAGGAAGAACAGTGGGCTTTACCAAGGAAGAATGCACAGAACGAGGCTCACGCCCACAGTTCAGTATTAGTGACTTAGAGCCCAGGGAAGTACCCTTTCTCACGTATCTGACAGTGGACAGATGAACACATGAAAATGCAAGGCACACGGTCTTACCCATCATCCACCTGTGTCATTCAACCATCACGAATCACAGCAACACAAAAGCAGTAAAGATGCACAGATGCTGCCTGGTCGAGATATTTAGGTAACATGAGATTTTTGAGGGAAAATAAATTGAATTTACATATAATTTACAGTGATCATGAGCTGGCTTGTACCACCTCATTGTTTATGAATCTGAAATGTTTACTCTAAGGCATAATTTAAGAATTACCTTTTGTTGATTAATACTATTGAAGTAACTGCATTTCTACAAGTTAAGAAGTGAACACAAATTGTAATTTGTAGGGAACACTACTCTAGATACTTGCTGCAAAATAAATCTACAGTTAATAGAGTCATAGTTCCTAAAGCTTCAATTAAGAAGTATAATTTAACTGTTTTCTGGGAAATACTACTTGATCTTTTTTTTTTCCCTTAACAGTTTAGCAGTCTAATGTAAAAATAATGCTCACTAGCTAAATACTGCAAATGTTTTGTTGTAAACTTAAGCAGAGACACTTACATCAGTGCTGTCTATACTGTATTATTTGGTAAATGGAAGCAGTGGTGTGTGTGTGTGTGTGTGTGTGTGTGTGTGTGTACTATAGAGACTTGGTTTTATAACTATAGAATTCCAGAAGCCTCAGTTTATGTTTGCTGAACTGAGGACCCAGGAGAGACAATACTGTAGTTCTACTCTGAAGGTAGATAATCCTGATTCCTAGAGAAGAACAGATGTCCCTTCAATCCCCCGGAACCACATGGTGGAAGGAGAAAACTAACTTCCACACATTGTCCTTTGACCTTGTGGTGGTTTGAAAAGAGAATGGACCCAAAAGGGAGTGGTACTATTGGGAGGTGTGGCCTTGTTGTAGTAGGTGTGATCTTGTTGGAGGAAGGGTGTCACTGTGGGGGCTTTGAGGTCTCTTTTCTCAAGCTTCACTCAGTGTGACTGTCAGTTGACTTCCTGATGCCTGCAAGATTTAGCACTCTCAGCTCTAGCACAATATCTGCCTGAATGCCACCATGCTCCCAGTCATGATGATAATGGACTAAACCTCTGAAACTGTAAGTGAGCCACCCCAATTAAATGTTCTATTTGTAAGAGTTGCCATGGTTATGGTGTCTCTTCATAACAATAAAATCCCTAAGACAGACCTCAATACACATGCTTTAGCATGTACACACACACACACACACACACACACACACACACACACACACACATACACACACACACTAAATCTTAAGAAGGAACAGATTCCCAGCTCAAAGGCATTTGACCCTACTCATAGAAGAGTCCAACTTTTTGTTTTTCTCAGACCCTAACTTATTGGACAGGGCCTATTAATATCAAAAGGGCAAAATGCTTTGCTCAGTCCTTTTATGCAAGTGTTAATCTCATGCAGAGACATCCAGAATAATGCTTCACAAAGTGTCAAAGTGTCTGGACACTCTGTGACCCAGTCAAATTGACCCATAAGATTAACAACCATGTTCAGCAACTAGGTTTTGTATAAACTGAGGTTTTTGACATCAGATGTATAAACAGAGGACATACTTGCTCCAAGGTGTGGTTGAGTAGAAAGTTTTTATTGTAGATGTAAAGGAGAGTACACCCTGAGGCATCTGGAAGAGTCCAAAGCAAGGAGAGAAAGTAGTAGACTGAACACGGTCAGGAGACTAGGCTTGCCCATGAGAGAGGGTAAACAAGAGAAGAAGAGAAAGAGACGACCAAGAGAAGGGGTCAAGAGAGAGGGGGCCAAGAGAAGAAGAAAAGAGAGAGAGAGAGAGAGTCACAAAGGTCCATGGCCAAAATGGCAGGGTTATATGGGAATGAGAAGCTAGGGCAGGGAAGCCAATGAGCTAGAGAAGTTTAGGATAGGGGGCTGAGTGAGGACTGCTAAGAACAGCCACATGTAGTTGTGATACTGAGAAATCCTGGAGGTCAACATGTGTAGTCAGACTTTCTTCGGACTGCCAGCTCCCAAATAATGACACAGAGACTTCTTATTAAATATGAATGCTTGGCCTTAGCTTAAGCTTGTTCCCAACTAGCTCTTATAACTTAAATTAACCTGTTTATATTAATCTACATTCTGCCATGTGGCTCTTTACCTCTCCTCAGTACTGTATGTCCAACTTCCTCCACATCTTTCTGGCAAATCCCCTGCCTCTCAGATTCCTTCCCAGAGTTTCTGTCTCTTCCCAGAAGTCCCACCTATCCTCTCCTGTCTAGCTATTGGCCATTCAGCTCTTTATTAAACCAATCAGAAGGTGCCTTATTAGATAGGTGAGGTAAAACAGAGACACATCTTCAGAGTGTACAAAAAAATTGTCCCACAACAAGCATGCACTTTGGTATGCTAATAGACATAATACACAGAGATTTGTTCTTTCTGACAGTGATGAAGAATGGCTCCTATGGTAGAGGGAAATGGGTGCCAGAATTTGGAAGGGTGGCGTTTCCTTTGGACTTGACATTCTAGCCATTTGTTGGCGATGAAGGGTGACAGCATCTCTTCTGTAACTGTTTCTTAGCTGAAGTTTTGCCACTATTTTCAGGGCCCAGTAGGGCTGGAAATGCTGATCAAAGGCTTGGAGGGGTGAGAGGAGGTCAGACTGGGAAGCATCTGTTTCGATTTCTGCCCAGGTTCTGTAGGACCACCACCCGAAGCTAGTGAAGTGCAGACCACATTGGATCAGTCCTGAGTGCTGGTTCAAGGCAGAGGCTCAGGTCTGCAGGAAATTCATTGGAAGCATCTAGTTTACATCAGCCTTCAGCAAGTTCAGGACTCATTGGTTCTACCAAGAGCTAGTGCTTTTGGAGCAGTTTGAAGTCTACAGTTGACTGCAAATCTGCTGGGACAGATTTTGACTACAGAAGGTTAAGTTAAAGGAGCTTAGAGAAAAATCTTTATCTTGGGTGTACACTTGAAACTTACAAGTCCTGGTAGCTGGGGGAAAGGGAGGGATTCCAAGACCAGTGAAATGAGAGAGAGAGAAACTCCTAACCTCATAGGTAGGCAGTAGGTGGGAAAGCTTAAGCTGTTGACTGGAGTACTTAGCTGGAGTTCATTTGACCTGTGAAAGGTCCCCGGAGCTTATGTGAATTTTTTTTTAATTTAGAAAAAGAGATACAAGTTTTAGATAGATTAGTATAACCACTGTTTGTAATGTGCACTGAAATCCACATTGTAGAAAAGCAGTTAACAAGTGTCTGTAAATAGCTGGAGTAGACTCGTGCCTTTGAGTCAGAGCAAAATCTATGGTTTGGGGTTTAAAGCATGAACACTCTTTCCTCTGACCAGAGGGCTGGATAGATACCTTGGACAGGAGTGACTTCAGCACAACAAGAAGACCTTTTAAGTCTACTTAGAAAACAATCAAAAGAAATTTAAATTTTTGAGCTGTGATTATGATAATAGTATTCAGTGGTTTACCAGGTCTACATTAATAGTTTATCAGAACTCCACTGATTATTGTTAAAACTCTGAACTTTTGAAGTCTCAATATAACAATAGCACAGCAAAAGGGAAAGAAATCTGAACCATTTCTCATTTTTCACATACCTTAATCACTTCCTGAGGCCTTTAAAACTTGCATTTAAATGCCCTAAATCACTTTCTTAGACCCTCAGAACTTACTTAAGTTTTTACATGTTCAGACCTTTACAACTTACATTTAGGTACTGTGAATTACTTTATTAGACACTCACAACTTATATAAACTTCAAACCATATCTTTTTCCATCCAATCATTTACCATGAGATATAGTGGTTGATTACTAAGAGCAGTCATTGCAAAGCAAATTCCTTTAAATGAAAGAATAGTAAAAAGTTACATTGAAACCTGTTTTATGAGTTTATCTCTTCCCATGTGAATTTTGCCTTTCTCAGCGGGAGACCTAGCAGCTCTAGAAAACAAACAAACAAAAAAATGACCTGATTTTTACATATGAAATGGACTAGCCAGGCAACTGCAGTGGTGTGAGGCAGGGGGAGCTGTTTTTTTGCTGCTGTTAAACTGATAAAGCTACAGTTAGCCATCAACATCATTGCAGATCTGAGATGCTTAGATTAGAGCAGGAAGTACAATCCAAAAGGCCTCTGCTCAGTTAACATGACAGAGACTTACCCCTACCTGAATGGCTAGCCGGTGCTCCTCCATGGTCCCCACAGCTTTGTTGGGGACAGAAGTCATCAATCTTCAGCTATCACATGACAGCATTAAGTCCTCAGCTGTCACATAGAACAATGTTAGCCTTCAGCGGCCAGACCCAGAAGATTCAACAGACTTTCCTGCAGATAAGGAACTTGGGAAAATGACCTACCTTGGTGAGGCAGCGTAGGGAAGACAATTCAACAATGTTCACAGTTTCGGCAGGGCCCTGGCAGTGGGCAAAGCAAGGGGCATTTCTTTGCCTGGTGGACAGCCTTGTCACATTTGAAGCAAGCTCTTAACAGAGTTCGTTTGTGCCCTGTCATCTTCTTTGGAGGAGACCTTAGGGGCACAGTTCAGAGCTGGCATTTTTGTCTATCATTGGAAGCTTTTTCATTAAATACTTTAAATGCCATATTCAGTAGATCTCTGGGGAGTTTTGCGGGCCATCATCTATTAAGTATGCCTGATTTTAAACAAAGACTACTTATTTTTAGTTACTTGCTTCATGCTTAACCTTGAAAATATACCATTTTTCTCTTATTAAATTAATACAGCAAAGACTAACCTTGAACATTATGAAGTAGAAGATAAGCTTGAACTTTTGATCCTCTTGTTCCATTTCCCAATTATGCCAAGAGAGGGGGTGTTTTCTATGAATCATCCATCAAACAAACAATACTTAACACTTCTGTGCACCAAACACACCCTAAGAGAAGAATACACTAGCTCAGCCATTACCACTTTATAGTGAGGCTGGAAGAGGTAGTCATAGATGAAATGCCATCACAGGGGCCATGAAGTAAAGAGAATAGAGAGATAATAGACTTTAGCAAGGCATTTATCTAACTAAGATATCAGAAAATGGGGGCTTTTCTACAAAAAAACAAAAAACAAACAAAAAAAACCCACCAAAACAATAACAAAAAAAAAAACAAAAAACATTGTTTTAGGGGGAGATTCTCATACAAGGAAGGGAAATTTGATCTACAGGCAAATGAAACTGAGTTCCTGAAATGAGAGGAAAGAGAACTCATTTTAATCACCCGTGGGCCAGCATTACCAGAGTGCAGAGTGCAGAAGTAAGTGGAGATGAGGTAGGAGTTGGATCCTGCCTAATGAAGATCTGAGGGGGAGGGGGTTTCCTTACACAATTGAAACCTTGAAGGATTTTTCCATTCTATGCTTTGTTTCCCCAGTAGGGAGGCAGTTTTACTGAATCAATCAATCTACAGAGACTTCTAAGACTTAGGAAAACCAAGCAAGTCAAGAAAGGGATAATGATGCCTCTCTCTGGGGAGAAACATGGGGACCCATCACTAAGAGATCTAGAGTATAGCAGCAGTCATGATGATTCCCAGAGACTACAAAATGGAATGTAGATGCAATGTTTATTTGTAAATATTATCATGCAGATGTAGGCAGTCCCTGGACAGTATCAGGAACACTGACATTGAACTGCCTGAGGATTAACTCACTCATTAGCAAGAACCCCTGCAGACTTTCAAATCCTTACCCAACCTTGGAAGTCACACAGACACCAGCCAGCAAGCCTCTCTCCTACATCCTGTGATAAGGGGAGTAGAATCCCCACCCACCCAAAGGAGCATTCATCTCAGCCTTCAGGACAGTGTTGACCTCTGAACTCTTCTGATGTTCTTTATTTCCCTACGTGCCTTGCTTCCTGTCCACTGTCTCCCTACTTTTAATGGGAAAGCCTGCTTGTCTTGCTATTGGGAAAAGCAAACTGTGGGACTGCCTTATTTTAGGAACTACCAACAAGATGGAAAAACACCAGCAAGAGTATGAAGCAGCTAACGGCCCTTTGGTTAGAGCTCTGAGGTGGTTCCTGGTCTATGGAATGGTATGGCCCGTGCTCACTATGTGATTTCTGCCTTTGGAAGTTAGCATAGTGTGAGTGCGACAAGCCAGCAGCTCCGCTCAGACACTACCCTTCTGCCGACAAAGCTGTTTTGTTTATCAAATAGGACATTCACCCCTTCCTGGGTCTTAAAAGAGCTGCTTGGGCCATGTTTGGGACATCCTTCAGGTCACTTGTACTTTTCACATTCTGTGAGAACAATGGTCCTGAGTGCTGTGACACTCCTTACCCACCCCAGAAAAAAACCCAAGGTCTATAGTCAGTGCACTTGCCTGCTCAACAGGGGGCAGGCAGTTTAACTAATAAAGAGCTTCCTTTCCAGCCTGCTGGAAACAGGCAGCCAGTGATTTTGGCCCACCTCTCAGCAGCCAGCCCTTGACAGCATAAGCCATCATCAGTTACGATCATCACTATTCCCAGAGAGAGAGGAAAAAAACTTAGTTTCTCTATAATAAATTCATAGTATACTAAAAAAGCACTAGAGGGGAATACAAAATTGCTATTTTGGTAGGTCAGTATTGGATTGCTGCTTAACAGTAGCTATTAGTATTGACTATTAAGTCAATGAAGTCTGGTGGTTAACCCTAGTATGAGTCAGTTAATATTTGTATTTTTGATTATTTGTTATTTTACTATTGTTCTTTTCATTCTGGCCAATGTACTGATCTGATACTGGTACTCCGGCTGATCTCCCCTTTTCCATTAAGCCCTCCCAAGCAGCAGTGTTTCTGGTTGTTACATAACACTGGTGGGCTACAGGCATTTCAGATTCAAGAAACCATAGATTGAGAAATGTCTCAGCATGGACCCTCCTGTGCCTCTGAAAATAGAGACAACCTTGTGGCAGGGTTAAGACAGTGCAGAGGCTCCTCTATCTTGTCTTCTTGCTGAGGCCATTCCAGATTTAACTGGAATCTGATCTCTTGATGGAGAATCCCAAAGAGAATGACCCAGCTCTTGTTTAGGAACAAAGGTCAGGATGTCCTAGCTAACTTAGCTTCTGTTAACACTGTTTGTGCAGAACACCTCCAGCTAACTGCTAATTTTAGCTTCTGGTAAAACTGCTTACTTCAAACTGCCTACTTCTGCAAAGGCCTCACCCTGCAGCTGCCAAGCAAGATGGCAGACATGATTTCTATGTTTAAAAACCACATGTTCTGCACACTCAGTCACACCTAGATCCTGAATACCTAGATGTGGTCTCAGCCAGCTAGAATAAAGACTTTCAATTGGCTATAAACTGTGGCTGAGTGGTCATCTCTAGTGGGCTACCTGTGAGCAACCTGATGTGACTGTCCCTATGTTTCCCAAGGACTACTGTACACAAGACATTCTCATATAACCTGATGTGTGGATTGAACCCCAAATGCCAGTATGGATTCCTGAGATCTACACTCCATTGTCATCACTGTCATTTTGGTGGAACTCCATTACCCAAAAGTCTTGTTCTGAGAAACTGGGGTAATGATGCCTACAATGATTTCCTCCTTGCTCAGTTGGGCTGTCTTAGATGGGAACATTTGAAAAGCTGTCTGTCAGCAAGAGTTTATTATCAGCTTGCTCTCTTAGTCCCCTCCCCCAAATTACCAGAGAGGACTAATCCCTCTCCTGTACCATTTAAAGCCCCAGCACGGAGGCCGGGCTACAAGACAAGCTGTCACACTGTAGATGGGTACTTGGTGCCACACAGGCTCATGGAGAGCAGAGTTCAGAATGCCCAGTTTCAGCCAGAAAGCCATTCTGATGGCATGTTGCTCAGCATTATTAACAGGCAGAAAAAAGATCCATTGACTATCAATTAGATTACAATGTCTGTTTCTATGTGACTGCTTTCTATTCAGGAATAAGATCACCAATTTTTTTTTTTTAACTGAATACAACCAAGAGGGTGAAAAACATTATCTAATAGGTTAGTTGTGATTATTAGGGAATTCCTCTGTTAAAAGAACCAAGAAAACAAACATTTGTGAAGACTCTACCTCTGTTTGCTCACTCACTCATTCTTTCAGCAAATATTTACTGAGCATCTGCAAGAGTCAGATACATGTAGCAGGTTCTGGGGATGAAACTATGAACAAAAGCCAACAGGTGAGATATGCATTCATTCAAACCATGTTTGGCCATTTAAACTATCAAGAGGCCCATTGCTTACATAGGAGAAGAACTTCTAGTCACCTGTAACTCCCACATAATCAGTGAGGAATTGTTGGATCTGGAGGTTTTCTGAGGCAGAAGTAGAATGATGCAGATGCCAGATAGGAAGTGCTGTGTTCTAGGATTTGTCTCAAATCTGCTATGAAGCTGATCTACTCCCTTCTCCTTGGAGTTTTCACTTCACCCCCATAATGAGGCCTTTTTCCTTGCCTAATGCTTATATATGAACGCCTGGTTCTGGGGATCTTTAATTCAGCTGCCAATCGGCAGCTTGTTAGCCCCTCTTAATATTTTGTATGATCAGGATAGGGCCACTTTACTGCTGTGGGATGTCTTTCTGTATGCTGTGAATATGTGTAGCTCTGATTGGTTGATAAATAAAGCTGTTTGGCCAGTGGTGAGGCAGAATAAGGTTAGGTGGTACATTCCAACTGGAGAGAGGAAGAGGAAAGGAGAGGCGGGAGAGACACTGTGAGCTGCCACCAGGAGAAGCAAGATGTGAAAGTACAAGTAAGCCATGAAGCCACACGGCAACTTACAGATAAATAGAAATGGGTTAAGTTATAAGAGCTAGCTATCGAGAAGCTTGAGCCATAGGTCATCTAGTTTGTAAATAATATAAGCCTCTGTGTGTTTACTTGGGACTAAGCAGCTTTGGGAAGTGAGTGGGAGAGATTTGTCCTGATCACAGGCTGGGCAGGACACAGGAAAACTTCTGACTACACTCTCCATTATGTGTTGTTCTTATTCTCTTTTATATATGACTTTTGAATGAAAAAAAGGAATAAAAAAAGGAAAGGATGTGACTGCTCCTAGGTATGGTGGAGGAGAGGTTTATTATAAATAAAAGGGAGAGCATAGCCAGAGGCAGGTACCTCTACAGGAGTCCAGAGTGAGCAAGACTAGACTGAGATGGGCCATGTGAGGTGGGGGTGGAGGGAAGAGGAGAGAGAAGCTGCTAACCAAGAAGGGCATCCTTGACTAAGGACTGATCAAGAGAGTAACCAAAAACCTGGGGGAAGGGCACCCAGTCCCTGGGCTGGAGAAGGTCAGGGCAAGGGGTGGGACATGCCAGCCAGGAGGGCTCTGTAATAGGTTTGGACCAAGGGATGCTGGGAGAACCTGGATGCCAGGTCTGCTTTGATATGTTAAATAGACACCTCAGCCGTTTGTCCCAAGTGTGAGTTCTAACAACTTTAAAGTACACTTAACAACTGAGATGCTTCATTGAAGCGTCTTGACTTCTCTTGATGAAATTACAAAGGTACTTCTCTGGGTGGTCTCAGGTTAGGAACCTTAGTGGGGTTGTCTCCTTTGGAGGTCCTCTGCTTTCTCCTATCTGCTTTAGTTTGCTTCTTCCTCTAGCCTGAAGAGACATCTCTCAGGACATTATCTTTATTTCCAGAACTTCACAAAGGCTTGGGTTACCTGTCAAGCTCCAGACTGTATTTCCCACTTCCAGGAGGATTCTCCATCCATAACTGATGTCTTTCAGGGACTCCTTGAGCTGATTAGAAATTAAAGCACTGTTCTCACCTGCTGTACACCACAGCCATATGGGGAATGGTGGAAGCATACTAATTCCCCAGATACCACCCCTGGCTGATTGGAAGGGGGAGGAGGGAATCAATATTGTTGAAGGGCTCTCTGGGTGATGCTCACAGGGCAGCTGCACACATCCTGCAGCTCTCACTAATCAAGGGGCCAGAATGACCTTTTGTGGTTTGGGGCTCCAGGAGAATTCTCTCCTTCCATGGGACTTAGATGTGAATACTCTAAGCTTGCCTTAAGGGCTGGCTCTAGGGTCGCACAGGCAACATGCTGAGATGGGTGCTATGCTTGGCTTAATGCTCTGTTGGCTCCACGTTGAACTACTCATTAAGTCTGTATTAGCTGGTGTCTTAGTTAGGGTTTCTATTGCTGTGAAGGGACATCGTGACCATGGCAGCTCTTATAGGGAAAACATCTAATTGAGGGGGCTCGCTTACAGTTCCAGTATCATCGTTATGGGGAGCATGGCAGCATGCAGGCAGACATGGTGCTAGAGGAATAGCTGAGAGTCCTACGTCATGCAAACAACAGGAAGTAGACTGAGACTCTAGGTGGTATCCTGAGCATAGGAAACATCAAAGCCCTCCCCCACAGTGACACACTTCCTATAACAAGGTCACACCCACTCCAACAAAACTACACCTTCTAATAGTGCCATTCCCTATGAGATTATGGGGACCAATTACATTCAAACTACCACAGCTGTTAAATCCTATTCCTGTCTAGTTTGTTCCCATTTTGGAACTGGACTTACTCAAGGGACAATCAGGGCTTTTCTCTGGCCTCTAATGTGAACTAAACTATTGCCTTTTCTTAATGTTCTGCAAAAGTGGGCTGCTTCTGGGAGAAATTTTTCTGTACCTCTGCCTGTGTTTCCTGTTGATCTATAAATAACATCTGACCCCTAGGTGAAACACTGCCAGGATTTCATTTTCCTACCAAGGAATGGCACATCTGGTTGGTATGACTTCAAGCTCCATCAAGACACCTCACAGACCAGCACCAGATCCATGTCTATACCCCAGACCTCACACCTTGGAGACCAGTGCAGTGGGGGTGTATACAGCTCCCTTGAGGCAGCTTCCCAGGTATGAATGCTAGCTGTCAC
>CABHPQ010191741.1:0-49540 GCA_902168405.1 Peromyscus aztecus
CTGCAGCCACAAAGATGACATCACACTCCTGCAGATGACCTCCAGGTACAGCAGCTGCAGCCACAAAGATGGCATCACACTCCTGCAGATGACCTCCAGGTGCAGCAGCTACAGTCACAGAGATGACAGCAAGCTCTTGCAGGTGACCTCCAGGTGCAGCAGCTGCAGCCACAAAGATGACATCACACTCCTGCAGATGACCTCCAGGTGCAGCAACTACAGTCACAGAGATGACAGCAAGCTCCTGCAGGTGACCTCCAGGTGCAGCAGCTGCAGCCACAAAGATAACATCACATTCCAGCAGGTGATCTCCAGGTGCAGGAGCTGCAGTCACAAAGATGACATCACACTCCTGCAGATGACCTCCAGGTGCAGCACCTGCAGTCACAATGATGACAGCAAGCTCCTGCAGATGACCTCCAGATGCAGCAGCTGCAGTCGCAAAGATGACAGCAAGCTCCTGCAGGTGATCTCCAGGAGCTGTATTATGAATAGTTATGGTAGCAACAGTGTAGAAACCAGTGATTGTGGGCCGCACATCCAACAATATCAGGAAGACTGGGCTCCAGGGCACATGCAGAGCAACAGTAAGACTCATGGCCCCTGACCCCATCAGCAGCACAGTCCTTGTGGTGTCATGAAATACCAATGTGCCCTTTCTCCCTCCAGTTATGAGGGCACAGAGCCTTTGTATTTCTAATCTCTGAGCAATGTCTTCTCCATTCTCCAGTCCTTCCCACACTTCTCTAAGATATGGCCTCTGTTTGCAATAACTAGAAAGGGGCTGGAGAGATGGCTCAGTAGTTATGAGCTCATACTTCTCTTGCAGAGGACCTGAGTTCAGTTGCCAACACCCATGTCAGGCAACACACAGCTGCCTGTAGCTCTGGTTCCAGGGGGACCTGTCATCTCTGGCCTCTGCAGACACCTGCACTCAAGATTGTACACAGAAACTCACAGACATACACATAATTAGAAGTAAATATTTTTTAAAAAATAACTAGGCTGATTCTGATTTTTCATAAATGTACACTGGCAGGTACCATAGTTATTGCTGAGAGTAACAGTTTATTGGTCTGGACAAGACAGGCCAGGAAGCAGCAGCATTGGCTCGGGCCCAAGGGAGGTTATACTCAGGGGCCGAACATTCATCTTTCACTCTCTCTACACAAAATACATTTATTTAGATGTTGTACACTGGGAATTCTGGCTACAAGACTTAATCAGGCATATGATACTACATTTAAAATACAATAGTTGAATGTGGTCAACAGAGTTCCAGAACTATCTCCTAAGATTTGGTGGAAGTAAAAGATGAGAATGTAAAACAAATATAGAAAATGTGAGAACCAGTAAGGCAATCAATTACCCAAATAATGAGGGTTTCAGCAGGAGGAGAAAAAGCAAGTAGCCAGGCATGGGCTTCGCATATATAGTTCTATTACTTAAGAGGCTGAGGCAGGAGGACTGTTGCAAGTTTGAGACCAGTCTGGGTTGCACAGAAAGGTCTAGTCCAGCCTGAGCTACTGAACATTACCAGAGCACATGAGAGATTACAGTAACATCCAGCTTCTTGGACACAGTCCCCAGAAGTTGGACAGCAATGTGGTGAGGAACTTTGGCAGCTGAAGGCAAAGGATTTTGGAAATTATTGTAATTGTACATAATTATTAGTCATAACATGAATATATGCAAACATATCTATATAATAATTATAAACCCAGTGTGGCAGCTGTCTTTTGACATATAAGAGCTCAAAATGTTTCCTCTCATTCACCTTTTCCAGCAAGTGGCTATGGTGGCCCACAGAGGTTATCTGGAGAGATTCTGAGCTTGCTTTACCCAGCAGAGCTTCATAAGGACATGATTTGACCACAAGTGTGGTTACCAGGTGTTTGGAAGGGTCTGCACTTGGCTGTATGGTGTGCTTTGATCTTGAAAGAGGGAGCTCTTTTGCTTCTTCTCTTGGCATATTATATAAAACTTTTTTGAATAAAGATCTGGGAGGCTGAGTATTGACTTAGGGCCCTCCCGAAGCTATCCTGTGTCTGTCTTTCTTATTGTCTCTTTCTATCTTTCTATCATTTCCTCATTTTTCTCTCCTCCACCCCAGAACCCTTTGAAAGGTGGGAGCTGGTCAGAGCTGGACTCCAGTGGACTCCAACAAGTGGCCAGAGGCTACACCTCAATCCCAGAGTAAAGTAAGAGAAGGAGAGGTGATATTGAGGGGGAAATATATTATTTGGGTTTAGAGGGCCAGAAGCAGACTCAGAGACAAAGAGAAAGTGTGAAGGGGAAGAAAAGGCTAATCTTCAGAGCAAATGACCAGTAAGGTACCTCTGTGGCAGCCTGAGCTGATCTTGCTGGGAGAATCTGGACAGCCATGGAGGCACACAGCTGCGTGGAATCCTATTGGAGGATGACAGGGAGAAGCTGATATTTACCTGGTTTATCATTTGTTTAGAGTTGTTTCCAGTGATGCCAATTTCAAGACATTGCCAGCATGCTTTTATGAATAGCAAGGCAGGTTGTGGGGGACAAAGTCCTCTAGAAGAACAGGACAGGTGCTGGCTGTGAGGGTTGGATATGCACCAGGGGCCTCAGCAGATCACTGCTTCCCACTGTGAGAGCCATCATCCACTAGCCCACCCAGATGTAAAAGTTGTCTTCTGCCCTGAATAGTGTAGTCTTTAAACTGTTAACAGCCTGTGGAAAGGACAAATGCCACTGTCAGACTTGGGATGCCCTCCTTGCTCTCAGCTGTTGCCTTTTAAAGACTTATTATTTTATGTGTATGAGTGTTTTGTCTGCGAGCATATATATATGTATATATATGTGTGTGTATGTATTGGGACATATGTGTTGGAAGGAGAAAATTGACAGCTGCATGGTGTCCTCTGACCTCCACATATGCACTGTGACCTGTGAAAGCATGCATGTTTGTATGTGCATACACCACACACACATACACAGACTGTATATGTGTGTGTGTGTACATATGGTTATATATATATATATGATTATTAAACTATGATTATTATTAAAAAATATTTATGATGTTCCTCCTTTGCTGAAATTATATTGGTAATTTATAATGATAAATGGGGCATGTTGACCCTTCTGAATTCTGAATGCTGCTGCCCAGTAATGCCAAGGGACATCTGATACTGGTGCTTGGTTGTATTTAGCTTCATGTAACTCAAGACATTGTGGCTGAATACTATTGAGCAAAACAAGGTCTGATATATATGAATACTATTGAGCACAAAATCTAGAATCGCCAATGTAAGAAATACTTATCTGGTGCTACCCCAAACAAATGCCATCTATTAGGCAAACTTCTCCAAGAAATTCCAACCACAGTGACAGCCTCCTCTCTAGGTGTCCCCGACACTGTGTGAAAAACTGTATAAAAATGCAGGCCTGGGTTGTATTTTGGTTACATTTTTTGCTTCATTTTTTTTTCCGCCAGAAAACTTGAAGGTTCTCTAATGCAGGTACTGATACATTCTGTGGTAAATACCAAGAACTATCAAGACCTAGTGCTCATCAAGCATATTCCTTTATGGTCCAGATACGAGAAAGGGAGAACTCATTCATTCCGCAAAGTGCAAGATCATAGTCAGTCAATCAATGACCACTATTGGAAACCAACCTCAGCCTTATTGCTGATAGTTCTCGTAGGAACTGTTGTACTTTTAGTCTTCTACAGGTGTCTGGTAAAACCTGTTCTTTGGGGCTGAAGAGATGGTTCACTGGTTAAGAGCACTTGCTGCTCTTCCAAAGGACCTGGGTTCATTTCACAGACACCTGTAACTCCAGTACCAGGGATCCAAAGTCTCTTTTGGCCTCCACAGGCACCTGCACTCGTGCGACATACACACAGAGACATATACACATGCACACAAATAAAAACAAATCTTAAAAAACAGTGCTCTTTGTAAGGTGTTATACTTAGTTGTTTTTCTAATAACCAGTGACACATATGGATAATTATGGCAATGGCTATGGTGATGGTAGTGAAGTTGGTAGCGAGGCAGTGGTGATGATGATATCAAGCATTATCGGGTCAATACTAGAGCAATGTATACAGAAAAGTCACCTCACCTAAGTAGTGACTTACAGTTCTACCATTAAGTAATTATTTAATGCTGGCAATTAACCCCATAATCCCTTCAGTACTATGTCCTCTTTCACAAAATGCCAAGAATAACATCTTATGCCATTGTAGTAAGAGTCAAAAACCTATAAATATTGTTGAATTTTGCAAAAACTCTCCAGTGTGTTCCCATGCCAGGAGTTATACTGAGGAGTGGATGACATGACCTCTTGTAATAGCTCACTGTTCTGTTGTGCATCAACCCCAGAAAGACAAATGGCCTTTAGAGGTGTGTCCAAATGGCACAGATGGGTAAGATACAGAAAACAAAACAGAAATGGTCAAAACCACCCACAAAAGCATGTCATCTCCCTCAAAATTCTGAGAATACAAATGCCAGCAAAAAATTCATTACTTCCAACTAATTGGGAAAAATTACAATTCTACACCTAAGCAATAAAATGTGTGAAAGTTGGCATTCTCAAACATTACCAGAGATAACCAAATCAACACAAAAGATTTGAGGATGTTGCCGACAAACAGGACAAAATGGACAGACAGAACACAAAACAAAGGACTACCGATTCTTGCCAAGACAAGTGTGGTTGTGGCTTTATCAAAAGGCATCTTCTGAGGCCGGGACAATATGGCACCATCCCTGAAGTGGCCTTTGCAATCCGGAAAAGGTACAGTGCCCTTTTCTTCGAAGGCAGCTGAACTGACAGTGGACCAATGGTTTCTGATGTGCAATGGAACAGCAGCTAAAACTGTTATTCTTGAAAGAATAACTAAGCTGACAGAGTCTAGCCTCTCAATGGTAGACTGGCATTTATTAAAAGAGATGAAGCCACACACAAGCCAGGAAGAATGGACAGCTGAATTTAAAAAAAAAAAAAAGTATCAACAATTTCCAGAATTTAAAATCCTGAATCATGACATGACACTAGTGGAATTCAGGTGTTTCTGGTACATGGACTGCTCTCACCCAATGTGAGGTCGAACTGTTGGCCTTGTGTACATCCTATTTCACAAATGAGTCTGTCAGACACGCTAAGCCTATAGGCTGAAGATGATGCCCCAACACTGTGGAGAAACCTCAGGTGACTGTCCAGGCAGCTGGCTGTTTCTGTCAATTCACTTTTTTTTTTTTTTGGAAGCTGCTTGTGTGCAGTTCCTGTCTTACTAGGTAATATTATTTCCTTCTTGGGTCTCTGAAGAAGTTGAAGATTAGATAGTTATAGTTAAAGATTAGATAGTTATAGTTATAGTTTTCCTTATTAAGAATTTCAGAAAAGAAACTCACTAAAGAGGTGTAAGTGTATAAATTTGAAAGACTTATAAGATAATTCTGTTAGTAATATAAGTTAGGATAGAAAGCGAATCAGGTACATTTTGGACTTACCAAAACAGGATAGATAATAGAATTATTTTTTTCTGAGTTTGTCAAATGCAAATGGACTAGACATTGTTTAGATATTTATTGCCTGTATATAGTTATTGTACTTATTGTATATAGTTTTTCTTATATTAGTTATAACTATTTTCCTTTTTATTAGAAAAGAAGGGGGAAATGTGGTGATATTTTATTTGTGCTGAAATGTGATTTTATTTGTATGTTAATAAAGTTGCCTGAAGATCAGAGCTAAGAGCAAGCCATTTAGCAGAAGTCTGGCTGTGGTGGCACATGCCCTTAACCAATCACATGTCAGGCAGAATCTCTGTGTTCAAGGACACAACCAAGCAGTGACCCAAACCTTTAATCTCAGTTCGAACCATAGACACCTGGAGGTCTGTATAGACAGGCAGTGATGAGGAAATCATGTGGTTGGGTTTAGAACCAATGAGAAGGCAGAACAGAAAAGCAATAAAAAGATAGTCACACAGGAAGAAGGTCTTTCTCTCAGGGGAAGGACGGCAGTGAGTGGTAAGATAAGGTGGTCTTAGCTCTTGGCCATTGTTCAATCTCTGGGCTTTTAACTCTTTATTTGACTCTGTGTTTCTTATTTAATAAGACCGTTTAGAATTACATCTACATAGTTGGTATAGTTGCCAAGCACCCACATTTGAAATGGTGACCTGAATCCTGTACTTCTACTCAGTGGGGTTGAGCAGTTTAACAAAAACTGCTGACCATTTTAATGCCTGTCAAACACGGTAACTGAAGTAATGGTTCTGGCTAAACAATTATGCACCCCCTGTACATTGTTATCTCCACAGGTTTGTGTAAGTTTGAAGAAACAATTTATGACAACAAATTAGAATTTCAGTGTCTTAACACAAGGAAACTGGTTTCTTGCACATGTCCAAGTCCAGTGTCGGTGCACTTGGCTAATGGCAGGGTGAGTGCTTAGCAGGTGTGCTCCTTAAACCCCTTCAGACACCAACAGCACCTTCAACACCCCATTACACAGTCACTGTGGTCACCAATATGCCCCTGACCAGTACAACATGAGAAGGGGATTGTGCATAAGAGATTTTCAGGACTTGTACTGGAAGGAATAGAGACAGTTCTCATCCCATCTACTAGCTAGAACTAACTGGAACAGTCACACCAAACTACTAGGCTACACTGGAAATACAGTCTGCTGTGAATGCAGGAAAGAGGGGAGATGGGTTTGGTTATGGAGACAGCTCCCCTCATCTATGATGATACATATCTTAAAGTCAGTCCACATTCAAATTAGAAAAAAGGAAAATGCAATGAATAGAACCACATAAGCATATGTATACATATGCATGTATCATATTCACGGGTATGCAACTGTATGTCATCATATTTTTTAAATGCATTGTTTGAAAAGTTTATACTGTCATATGCATTCACTTGTCTACATGAATAGTCAAGAAATATAAGTGCTTATGAGACTTTTTAATGAATACTGTATTTTGGATTGTAAGCCTAGCCTTTAAAGATCTCTCTAGTGGACATGGGAACAGGAGGGATCAGATGTGGGGGGGTAGAGAGATAGAGTACAGGGAGAGATAGAGTATAGGGGGGGCATTTAGGGTGCTGTGTGAAAACCCAGTTCAGTGGAAACTTCCTGGAACCCATGAGGGTGACTCTAGTGAGGACTCCTCCTAGTAAAGGAGGATGCAGAACCTGAACTGGCCATCTTCTGTAACCAGGCAAGGTTCCCAGCAGTGAGACTGGGACACCAAGCCAGCCACAAAACCTTTGACCAACACCTGTCCTGCCTACAAGATATGCTGGAGCAATTTGGTGGCTCAGAGCTTGTGGGAGTGGCCAATCAATGACCGGTCTAACGAGGCCTGTATACACACACACACACACACACACACACACTCAGAGAGAGAGAGAGAGAGAAATCCCATGCCCAACACTCCCTTGATAGCTTGGAGACCTAGGGTAGAACCAAACACTACTGCCAGAAAGAGTCAATGAAATTATTCCTAATGGTATTCTGCTATACTCATAAATTGGTGTCTAGCCCAATTATCATTGAAGAGGCTTCTTTTGTCAGCTGATAAGAGCAGATGCAGAAACCCCCAGCCAACCCACATCCAAACATTAGGTGGTGCTCAGGGAATCTCACAGAAGAGGGGAAGAGTGGAAAAAGGATTGTAGGAGCCAGAGGAGTCAAGGACACCATAAGAACATGGCCCACAGAATAAACTAAGCAGGGTTCATAGACACTCACAGAGACTGTCAGGACAACCAGGGAGCCTGTATGGGTCTACACTAGGTCACCTGCATACATGTTGTGGTTGTTTAGCTTGGAGGTTTTTGTGGGACTCCTAACAGTGGGACTGGGGTGTCTCTGACTCTTTTGACTGCTCTTGGGACCCTTTTTCTCTTACTGGGTTGCCTAATTCAGCCTTGAACCTAGTCTTATTGCATCTTGTTATGCTGGGTTTGCTTGGTATCAATGGGAGGCCTACTTTTTTCTCAAGGGAAATAGAGGAGCAGTGGATCCAGGGGAAGTAGGGAGGGAGGAGCTGGGAGGAGTGGAGGAAGGGGAGACTGTGGTCAGGATGTCTTATAATAAAGAAGACTAAATAAAAAGATAAAATAAAACAGAAAAATTGAAGACTCAGGCTGATGAAGAGACATCCTTAACCACAGTCTACAGTTGTAGTAAAGGAGAGACATTACTCCTGACTTCATGCATCTCTTTTTGGAGAAATGTATAAAGTCACTTGCATATCACTAGCATTCTTTAAAATGTTTCAAAGCAATGACAAAAATACCAAAGTGTAGGCACGTTGTTATTGCTTATGTTTCTATTTGAACAGGATTCATTGATAAATTCATCATATCTATCTTCCATCTATCTATATAGAAAATTTCTCATAAAAACTAAATACACAAAAACATGAATCAATCGATAAACTACATCAGTGATACGAAACCAAATGGGATTCAATGAAGGGAAAATCAGCAGTGCTGCAGAGCTCAAGGAGCCTTCTTAAAGGACACAAATATGAATTTGGTCTCAAATTATGCCTTAACTTAATACTAAATTTGTTTGCATACTAGAGTGGAATACTTGGCAGCCAGACACCTTGTAAGAGGGGCAAGAGAGATGGGTCTCTGGTTAAGAGCTCTTGCTGCTCTCACTACTCTTGTAGAGGACCAGAGTTCAGTTCTAAGCACCTGCATCAGATGGTTCACAACCTCCTGTAACTCCAGCACCAAGGATCCACCCTTTTCTGGCCTCCACAGGCACCAGAACACACATGATATATCCAACTCCCTCACACACATGCATACATAAATAAAAAATAAATCTTTTTAAAAAATACTTACAAAAAGGATGGTAATGTTTTGTATTACTAGACCCATTCTGTGTTCACTGACTTTAAATCACCCATTTCTTGGTTTCTCTGTCACAACTTTTAGAACATTATAGTCCACTCAGTTGTTTTATTTTCTCGGCCCTCAATATGACCAAGATTTTTCATTCCTGTTCTGTTTTCTGGGCAATTGTTCATTTGTTATTTCCTACCATCCCTTGGGCCTCCACTACCTCTTATACGAGACTTCAGCTTTTATGGGCGCCATCTTTCTGTAGACCGTTACCAGGAAAGGGACCTGGGGACTGCAGCCTTCGCTGCTCCTCGCCTCCATCCTCCTGCTTGTAATCATGTGTGTAATACAATTTTACTGATGGAGGTATATTTTCCTTCCCTTCAGAAACCTTTGTTTTGTGTATCATAGTTAAAAAATATGTACACTGTTATGACTATTGTATTTTATCAGCCAGAAGTAAGGACATTATGTGGGGAGGTATGGGTGGCTTGTAAAAGATATTATATTGCTTTCTGCTTTTGCTCTATATCCTGCAGGTAAACTGACTGATATTTTAATTTCCTCAGACTCCTTTGAAAGCTCTGTAAATGAATGTTCTGAAGAAAATATATAACTTTGGTTACCATACTTTATGGTTATTACTGTGTACACATTAAATGTGAATTAATGCAATAAAACAGTGTATTTCACATAAAAATACTATGAATTTCACTGCTGCCACTGACACAGCACATGGATCAATGTAATTCTGGGTTACAAATCTTTGCCATGAGAGGAAGTAACTTCTACTTGATATTCACTTATTGCAAGATATGACAGGTCTTCTCTTTGATGGCACACTCTGATATGATCCACCCCCTCACTTGAGGGGCCTCTGGGGACAATAGCCTTTCCTTTAGCCTCATCTTTAGTTCAGTAAGAATTGTAGTTTGGGAAACATTTAGGAAAGAGGGGTGGCAGTGATAGTGTACATGCCACTAGAAATGGATGAGTGAGTCTCAGTCTAGCATTTAAAGGGATTCTGCTACATTTTCTCCATGTCATTGATTTTAACAAGATATTTCATACCCTTAGTCATATACTAGATAAATGATATAATACATATAGTGTAACAAAATGTAAGATGTTCACTGCCTTCTGTAACAAACAGTAAAAATCAACAAATGCTTTCATAGATACTCGATATGGAACTTCTGTGTGTGTGTGCTAAGTTTACTTTAAATGAACCAGCCAAACTGTATGGGGCTTGGGGTATATCTCAGCTTGTTTAGCATATGTGATACCATGGATTCAATCACCAATACTTGAGAGAGAGAAAGAGAGAGAGAGAGAGAGAGAGAGAGAGAGAGAGAGAGAGAGAGAGACCATTAAATGAATGTATTGCTTTTGAAGGGAGGACAAAAGCATGGGAAATGTATAGATTTGTAACTAAGGTTTCCTACAAGGATGGATAACTCTCTAGAGTTAGAGGCTATGACAGAATTTCTCCTTATTCTTTATAGCATCTATGATAATGCACCATCATGGTTCCCCAAATCCCTGATTTTTACCGTCTTGCTTTAGCTGTTACACTCTCTTGTAACATTGGCAGAGTTCAGTCCCAGTATATGCGCTAATGTGGGTGTGTCTGACATGGAAGGAGCACAATGGATTTCCACCAGACGTTTGTCTTCCCTGAGTATGTATCGTCCATATGTCCTCACTAACTGCCCACTATTTCATGTCTCAGGTTGGGGAAGATCTGGTTTTAGGGGAGGTAGACTCAAGTCCAGCATTGACGTAAGCCCGGTTTTGGACAACGCATCTTCAGAAGAAACATTTTTTCTCTCCAGCATATCAGGGACAGTGGGAGGAAGGCAGCTTTCTACAGCAGAACGTCCTGCATTCTGTCTGTGACTGTGACCCTGTTGTGCTGTCAGTGTGGCCTTGTCCTGCAGCCATATGTGAAAGACCAAGAGCTCAAACCAGTACTGCAACATAGCTGAGTTGCCCACCTCTGAATTTCTTGGTACATGAGATCAGTAAGACTCTTTGTTACTCAGTTGTTATTTGTGGGTTTTTTTGTTTTATTTGTTTGTTTTTGTTGTTTTTTTTTTAGTTCATTTGAGCATCTATTTGAAGTTTATGGTCGTTTCCACAATTTTGTTTTTCAAGATGGGTGTCTCTGTTTAACAGCCCTGGCTGTCCAGGAACTCACTCTGTAGACCAGGCTAGCCTCAAACTCACAGAGATCCACCTTGCCTCTGCCTCCCGAGTGCTGGGATTAAAGGTGTGTGCCACTGCCAACCCCCGGCCATTTCCACAAACTTAAACCAGTTTACCTGAACTAAGTGATAATTCTCCCAACAGTGTTCAGATGGACCAATGCAGATGTAAAGATTGGAGACATTTAGGTTCAACCAGGGTGTAGTTTTTAATATACAAGACAGAAAGGGCATTGGAAATATTTGTAAAATATGTAAGTGATGACAGTAGGACTCACAGATAAGGATGAAAGTGCACATGGGAAAAGGTGCAATAAGGTCTGAGAACCCTTCAGAGTCCCACTGAGACAAACGGGTTGGGAATACATGAGATAGCAGAAGTCTTGACATCAGAATGAGAAGCATGTGCACAGATAACAGCGACAAGTCCCTCACATGTCTCCAGAGGTGGTGGCTGAGTGAGCCAGAGAACATTATGGGAAACAGAGGTCAGGATCCATGGTGACCCAGTGGCACCAACTGGCATCTACCAACAGAATTACTTAGGTTCCTGACTTTGTGGCCTTTGACTGGATTAAAAACAAGTTGGAGTGTCACTTCCCTTTCTCAGCTCTTTCTGTCCATGTTTCTGGCAGCAATGAGTACTGGGTTGAGGTCCTAATAGACCTCAGCTCCAAAATGTCCCCAGATCCTCGGAACAGTCCAGACCCTTCATTATGCCTTCCATCCTGTGAGTGGCAATGGCTTCATGCAAGGTACTGTGTCAACCCCATTGATTCCATATGTCCAGGTCACGCCTCTTAAAATATTCCTGTTCTTGTTTGAATGTCTTCTCTATGTTGAAGCCACCTGTGATGGCAGCAAGTGGTCACATCTTTAAGAAGTGATTAAGTGATGAGGGCGGGCAGAGCTCGCTCATGTGCACCGATTCATGCCATTGAAGAGGGATCAGATTCCTCATCATGGGAGTGGCCTCCTGATACAAGGATAGGTTTGTCCCCCTTCTTTCCCCATCTGTGCACTTACTAGCTCTTCACACTCTGTCATGGGATTATGCAACACAAAGACTCCACCAGAAACTATCATAGTTCTCATGAACTACCCAGCCTCCAGAGCCATGAGCCATAGGAAGGTTCACTCTACAAACTACCAGCAAGTAAATCAAGATAACCTCTTTCATTTAACTCCTAATTAAACTGTGTGTTTGCTACCAGTCTTCGGCAAAGATAGCCAGGACCCCAAATATTTCAGTCAGTTTCTCTTACTATATTTGCAAACAAGTTAAGAACAGAAATGTGTGTTAGGAGAAATGTCAAATTTGAAACATGAAATAATATCAAATCATGAGATAATAAACAACATTTGGATTGTAATTGAACAGTAGAGTTTTCAGAATTGAAATTGTCCTTAACAATCAAAATTCACTTTAAATGATTCATATTACAAATGGTCCTATTTTAATACAGAGAAATTGAACAGGTCATTTTGCATCATAGAGAAAAAAATTACTCTTTCGACTATTTTCGCTGCCTTTCTGAATTCTTACCTCCTTCCTGTTCAGACCTAGTTTTGTTTGAAAAAATAAATATATTATTTGTAAAGTAAAACTTACACATTTTGAATTCAAGAAGATAAACTGAAAATGTTTATCTTTTAATGTACCTTAACTCCATTCGGGAATGGCCCTTTCTTTTGAGATATGGCTAGAATTGCCAGATAACTACAGATGACTTTGTAAAAGCTAACCCATGTCATCTGGAGGCCCAGAGGAAAACATAATCACATATGATCCTGTTATGCAGCTACTTTATTTTTTTCAATTTTTTTCTTTGTCACTTCTACCTCAGTATTAGAAGAATATTTCATTAATATTATTGATGTTATCAGCAAAAATTTACATTTACCATCACAATGGCTAAAAATGGCATGTGAGGTTAGGTTGTTATATCTCCATAGGAGAGTCCTCTGTAAAGATGAGACTCTGATAGAAACATTCGAATGCACCAGCAGACAGAAGAATAAATATCATGAGCCTTATCTCCTCTATTTGTACAAGCAGCAGAAAATATTTGACGACAAACATCCTTATTTCCATTTGTCACACAATGCTTCTAACAATGCACTCCCATCAGTTGGTATACTGGGAAGTTGCCACTGACACGGTGTGCCAGGGAGATGTTTTCCTGATGACCTTTAAATACCATACTCCCAGAATGACTCTTTTTTATCCAAAGACCATATTTTAAAAATTCAAATGCTCTGGGGCATGTCATTGAGCCTACCACGCAGTATTATATCTTTTGCAAGATGTTAGGAGAAGGGAAAGCTGTTAAACCTTGAATGTCCATTGTTATTGAAGCTATTTTTAACATGCTTGTTTGTAACATCTTCTTCCACAGAGCACAAAAGATCCTGTGCAAAAAGAATACAAAGAACTCTCATCCTTATTCTCAACTGTCTGGAGAGGTTGGGATGTTCTGAGAGAAGATGAGCATCAACAGGAACATTCTTAAGGCATGTCCCCCATGATGACAGCAAGTAAGATAAACATTAAACTAGACTACCCTATTTGCCAATACCTTATTTCATGCATGTATCTGTGAATCCATCAACTGCAAATGGTCCAAAGACTTGCACTCCTAACAGCACTAATACTGAGCAACTGTTAGAAGAACATACCACATGAGATAGATAATTCTTCCTCTTCAACTGTGCAAGTCAGAGTCAATGGGATAATAATAAAGCTAATATTCTCTCCTTTAAGATCATTATCTCTTGTCATTTACCTGTAATAATATGAGGAAATATTTTGTGTATCTGAAAAATATCTTTTCTTAAATCATTTAAGGTTGAGAAGCCCTAGAAGGCAATTAGGGACAATTACTGGTTAAAAGACATCTTCAGGTATAACGGTATAACCTCTGCAATTCTTGTCTCCATCCCTTAACTACAGTTCTAGAAGTGGGAGAGGGGAGTAAAGGAGACTGTTCACTCACTAAAGTACCTGCTGTACAAGCATGAGGAACCTCAGTTAGAGGATGCCTGCGATCTTAGCATGGGGATGGTAGAGACCAGGGGATTCCTGCCTGGCACTTGTTGGCCAGCTACCCTTGCAGAGTTGGTGAGTTCTGGGTTCAGTGAGAGATGTTCTCTCAGAAATAAGTTAGATAGTGATAGAGAAAGACACCCAATATTGATTTCTGGTTCCCACATAGGCAAGTACATACATGTAACACATGTAACACACACACAAACACACACACACACACACACACACACACACACACCACATAAAAGAGACAGAGAAACAGAGATAGAGACCAAGATAGAGGTAGGGAGAGGGAGTATTATGATGAAAAGGCATGTTGATCACTGAGCATTGAGTTGCGCTAAGAATTCATATTGGGGCAGATTAGAATTTTCCAATTCTTAAGAACAACATTTTCTGTGTCTTGAATGTATCCTCTTCAAAACTCATATATCACCAAGGCAATAGTAGAATGGGGTGAGGACTTGAAGAGGTGCCAGGCCATAAGTGTTCCTCCTCAAGAATGAGATTAATGCATGTGTGGCTTTCTGTCAATCCTAGTGTGAACCTGTTGTCATAATCTTGGGGTCAAATCTCTTCCTACGTCTCTTCCTACATGTCTGATTCCTCATGGAAACTAGATAGCTTTTATAACTCCATGAGGGATGCAGAGATGTAGGAAGAGATTTGATCCCAATATTATGGCAGCAGAGAAGAATAGAGTTCTCTGCAAACATAGGACACTTCTGGAATGGATCAGAAAGCTGATGTCACTGGAAACGTCATCCAGAAATCAACAGAGACAAATGCCCTTCTAGAACAGCAGGGCTGTGAGCAATAATTGCTTGATATAAATGTGGCTGGATACTGGAAAAAAATACATTTGGAGCAGTAACAGATGGCTGGAACTGTGTGGGGATTGGAAAGAGTCATAAGGTGGTGGATGCAGAGGAGAGTTTATCTCTACTGCAAGCTGCTCTTCTCCACAGATACCCCTCTATCCCCAAAAGACCAGTAAGCATCGAGGAAGGCATGCTTACTGGTATAGTTCTGAGCAAAGAAGCACCATCCATGTGGGGGAAACTCACGCCATCACGGATCTCTCTTGTTTTCACTGTGAATGTGAAAGCTAAATAGAAAGGGACGGAGAGCCAGTACTATCAACCTGAGGACAATGATGAAAACCCACTGCGATCTAGGAGTGAAGATAAAACAAAACTGGATACTCCTGAGGATACATCAGAGACAAGTGCCAGATCTAGAACTATAGCTGAGGGATAGAGGTAAGAGGTCAAGAAGGTCTATCTGAGTCCAAAAGATACAGCACATGTTTTGAGAACTATAAACCCAGGCTAGCCAGCATAAAACAAAGTAACTACAGGTAAGGCCAGAATAATTACAAGGATGCAAAGAAAGAGAGAGTCTGAAGTGTATGCGAAGCAAAGAACTAAAGCTTCATTAAGCAGCATTAAGCACACGAGACCCCTCCCCCTTTTGCCCCCAAGCACAAGACATCCTAGAAGATTCTGGAACACTAAGGGTGATAGTCATAACAAACCTGAGATAGATCCCAACATCTTGACTAGATCAACTTAATGATGCACATTAAAGGAATAACAGAAAAAGAAAGAAAAAGGTCTTATAAAAGGCAAGGTATGGACATTTGTAGACATAAAATCTACTTACCTTAGACTGTTGTCCAGCATCAGGGGACATAAGAAAAGGTATAACACACCTCCAGAACTCAAAATAGTAAAGGGACCACACTCAGACACGACACCGGCATTAGGAGCAAGAGGGTGGTTTAAATGGTGATGGTTAAAAAGATAAAGATTTATATAAAAGATAAGATAAATCGTCATATGGGAATTGTCAGCAAAGACTGAAAACCTACAGAATTAGTGGGACAGAAACGCTAGAAATGAGGAAGGCACCTGCCGAGATGAACAACCTCGAGGCCCCCAAGAAGACTTGATATGAAGCAGGTGTGGGAGGGGATCGGCAGCATAGAAAGCCGTTTGAAAGCCGTGAAAGTGAAGCTGGAAGAGAAAATATGTAAAACTGAAAAATGGACAGGAGCACTGGAGGGCTTGGAATGACTGTAGGCAGCATCCTCACTAGGAGAGAGAGAGTAAGAGGCCAAGAGAAATATTTGAAAAAAACAATGGCTTAGAGCTTTCCAGAACTAGGTACTAGCACCCAACCACAGACCAAATCAGAAAATCAAATAAGAAGTATAAAAATATGAGAAGCCAGTGCCTTGGCTAAAGTGTCGGTGGCCAAACTGCTGGTGACAGAAGGGGATGCATTGAGCCCCCAAAAGAAAACTCTCGTGGAGTGTGCAGCTCCAGAAGACAGGACCACTCTCTCCTAAAACCACTCACCAGACACAGGGCACTGCCATCTGTAGGGTGCTGAAGGAATGGCTGTCTGGTTAAGAAACAGTGGCCTAGGAGAGAGACCCAAAAAAGCATTGTTTTCAGAACTGAAGGAGAAATACTTTCACAGAAAAACCAAAATGATATGAGGGTTTATGCCTAGTCTTAATGCGTCTTGTTATGCCATGCTCAGTTGGTATCACTGGGAGGCCTGCTCTCTTTGGAAGGGAAACAGAGGAGCAGTGGGTCTGGGGAGAGGGGAGGTGTAGTGGGGACTAGGAGGAGTGCATGGAGAAGGAATGCTGTAGAGAGCACTATTGTATGAGAGAAGAATAAAGAATAAGAAAAATAAGCAAAGAAGTCATTTCCAGAAGATTTATGAGGAAAAGTCAAAAACTGATGAAGGAAATTCTCAGGAAGAAGCCATCCCAGACCAAAGAGAGACCATATCTACACACACAGAAAGAATAGCACTAGACATGGAATAGATAAAATGGCCTTCACTCATCTCAGATAGCTCCATATTACAGCTAATTGCTGAGAAAAAAATGTCAGGGTCGCGTTGTGTACTAGCTGCAGAGGAAAACGTAAAATGTACTAAGTTTAGAAGGAGGAACGGGAAAGCTTACTTTTGTAAGCTAAGTGTTATGTAAGCTACTTAGATTAGCAGAGAGATTTGGGGTTTAAGTTATATATAGAAACTCCTAAAATTATTTAACAAGAAGCATAACTATAATCAGCTAAGAGTTAAGACAAATAACAAATCCTGAGTCATATTTCTAAAAGAAGGTAGAAAAAAAGAAACAGCAATAGTTGGAACAGGTCAGGAACAGGTATCAGCGGAATGGACTTAAAGTAGTCATGACATTCAGTGTGGGCAGTCTAAACAAGATTAAATGAGAGAGGTGGCCATGTTCCAACTACTTACTGTCCACGAGAAATCCCCTGCAAACATAAAGATGTGGACGGGTTAAAGACAAAGGGTGGAAAGGATGTGGCACACAAGCAGTGAGCTAAACAAAGGTGGGGTAACCCAAATACTACCTGACACACTGGGGTCCTGGAGAGGGAGGGGTCACAGCCAGACACACGAGAGAATGGTGACAAGTGCAGTTCTGTAGGAAACGTAGCAGTCTTGCCCTTGCATGTCCGAAGAGAGTTTCAAAGTTTATAAATCATAAAAAGACAGAATTGGAAGCAGCAACTCACAATAGTAATTAAATGCCGTAATTTTCATCTTTTAGTAATTGGTAGAACAAGTTGGCAGAAAATCAATAAAGATGTAGAGACACTAAATAAAACTGTAAATCAATTTGATCTAACAACAGTGCCAGATACAGCAGCACACATTCGTTTCAAGTGCACATGAGCGTTCATCAAGATGTTCACAGTCTGTCATAAGGGACCAACTGAAAACAACACAGATCACACACACAAAACTGAATTCTTGAGCAATAACAAAACTAAAGTAGGAACCAATAATAGAAAGATACCTGGACATCTTCTGAATATTATAAATTTACTCAAGATAATTCTAAACAACCCAGAGTTCAAAGAGGGCATTTTGAGGAAATTTGAGAACATTTTGACTCAATGAGGATAAGAACTAAGCAAGTCAAAGTTGGTTGCACACATACAGCTGGGAAAGAAACTGATGAAATTATTATATTAAAAGAGGATGCTGATGGCCTAGCTCAGCAGCGGATCACTTGCCTGGAGATGCAAGGCCACAGACATGAAGATGATATTTACAAACAAAACCACATGTTTGACAAAGGACCACCAGCTAAGATGAGGTTTTTTGGTTTTGTTTTTTATAACCTCCAAAACTCAGTGAGCAAATAGCTCATTTTAGAAAACACTAAAAAAAAAAAAAATTGGACAGACCTTACTAAACAGGGTACATTAATGGCACCTGAGAAAATACTCAAAGTCATTATTAATTATTAGAGAAAAATAAAATCACAACGAGACATATATGTTTCAGAATACGGCAGCTAGAATTTGAAAAGGGAGGATAGGAAGTGCTGAGCACAGAACAGCTTGCTGACCAGAAAGCTGAGGGGCCCAGTCGTTCTGGAAAATTCTGTGGCAAATTAAAAAAAAAAAAAAAAAAAAAAAACCTTACACATACAAGTATCACATGGTTTAGCACATCTACTCCTAGTTTTGTTCCAAAGATAAAAATGTTCACATAAAAACTGAACATGTAAATGTAAATAGCCTCTTTGTTTGTAATTGTCCTAAGACAACTCATAGGTCCTTGAATCAGTGAGTGTGTGTATGACATGTTTCTTCTGGACAATTAAACACTACTCATCAATACAGGTAATGAATCATTAATATCTGCAACAACCTGGATGAATCTTTCACATGTTTTATTTAGTGAAAAAAGGCAGACTATTATAAGATGAAATACAAAAACTAATTTTCTGTGTGTGTGTGTGTGTGTGTGTGTGTGTGTGTAGTAACCTTTCATGACAGGCATACGGATTAAGAATTCTGAATTGTTTCCTGTATATGTCAGAATTGAATGGATAACTGAATATGCTCCAAATTTCAGACTTCTATAAAATAAATATAAATTAAGAACAGGGAAAATCTAAAACAAACCCTGGACTAATGTATAAAGTCTTTCTTATTACTATTCTGCATGTGTAGATACATACTGGGATTGTTATAGAAGTATGTCTGTCCAGATTTAGACACATACATGCATACAGCTTCTTGTTCTATCCACTGGGAGGGTAGGGATGTGACTCCACACCAGTGAGATTAAACACACCTGCCTTCTAGGACCGTGAGCACCTTAGATGTATGGGTGATCCCAGATCTACAGCTTCAAGTACACACAGAAGAGAACACACAAGCAGCCAAAGTGGAACAGTCTGAATGAAATAAATAATCTGAGTCCTGGAATATAACTAATAGATGAAAGCAAATATCTATGAGGCCATAGAAACATGGATGAGAAAGTGGAACTGCAAATATCTACAAAGAATCGTACTTGGGACCTGTAGGAGGAAGGAGATTAGAAAGTACTGGAACACAGCAGCATAATGGCTGCTCCAAGGAGGGGCTGATTGTCTAGCTGAAGCCTTTTTATAATCCCTAAAGATCACTCCCCACCTCTCCAACAGTGGGGGAAGCAGAAACTCTGCAGTGGAGAAAGCCAGCGGACACATCTTTAGAAGCAGTGAGAAGAAACACTGAAGCCATGCCTTCCTCCTCTTAGATTATGGGGCCCGTGGCACATCACTTCTAGGGGATTCCTGTCACTCAAGTCTGCTTGCTGTTCCTATCCTCCCTAGGTTCTTGGGAGACAGACTAGTCTCTCTAACTCATACATTTACACAATATTACCACTTCCCATAATTTTTCTCCGATCTTGAACTTTCACCTTGGCTTATTATTTACTTAACTACTCAGTTACCTACTTAACTACTCTGTTCCTTATTTTACTGCCTGGTTACTTAACTACCCAGCTATTTACTTAACTAACCTGGTATTTACTTGACTGCTACTTACTTAACTTTCCTGTTACTTACTAACTAACCTGTTATTTACTTAACTACGCTAAGCCTGCCCAGATCTTTTGTTTTGAAGTAATAAAAGGCAAGCATCAGAAGCAATTGGTCGTTACCCACCACTGTTTAGAACGGCTGTCATGCAGGGAGACTCTCCAACCCTCAATTTTCCCATCTCCTGCTTTCTTTCTCCCTGTCAGGACTGTGTGACTTCGGTAGCTTTGTAAGATCTTTTGGTCTCTTTTCCTACCCAGCCTGTCTCTCTCCAGCTAGATGGCATTAGCGCCCCCTGTCGGGGATCCAGCCAAACTGATCCTTCATCCTATGATCTTTGAAGAATCACTTACTTCTGGACTTCTATTTCCTCAATCTGGAAAATGGAGATGACCTACCCCACAGAGCCATTGTGAAATCATACGCAACTTCCACAATGAAGAGACTTAGAAAGAATGGGTGGAGCACAGACCCCTCACAATAACTTCATTACTCATTTGAAGCCTTCCTTGGCTCTGGGAAATATGGAGGTGCCCACTCAATCCCCCACACAGTCCTGTGGCACCCAGGGCCATCTGTGACTTTCCTCCCAGATGTCCTCCATCCTGCTTAACACAAGATGTGGGAGAATGTTACTAAGTGTTCCATTTTCATGTCCGTTGTTTTCAAAAAACACGCTGACAAAAGCAATTTAGAGGAGAAAGGGTTTATTTGGCTTACAAATTTCAGGTCATAATCCATCATGCCAGGGAGGTCAAGGCAGGAAATCAAAGTAGCTAGTAACATCACATTCAAGAGAAGAGAAAGAATAAATCCATGCCTGCCTCTTCCTCAGCTAGCTTTCTCTACCCTCACACAGTCCAACGCCCCAAACCAGGGAAGCTCACTTTCTGGATGGGTCTCTGACACCAACCAGGGCAGTCAAGACAGCTCTTCGCAAGCAGGCTCACAGGCCAACACAGTCAAGACAACCCTTCACTGAGACTCCCTCCCCAGTTGATTCCATTAAATTGGTTCCATTAAATTGGTAAGTCAAACTAACCATCATATTAAGGAACTGTCTTGTTGTGTGAGTGTCCCTAGTTTACACATATGTGGTTTGTCTCACTTTCAAAAACATGAAATGTATGTGATATATTGATTGTTAAGTGTGTATTCACATTGCCTTATGTGTTCTAGTCGCTTGAGGAACTTATAAACAATATCAACAGGCACGCAGGCTGAGTCACTACAATGTTTGAAGTTCCTCAGGCAAGCAGCCAGGATCAGAAACACTGATTCGGTAACTGCTTCTGGTGGCTCTGTTGCTACCTCCATCATCCATTCATTCATTGGCTTTTTGGTGGCAGATGCCTCGCTTTCTTACAGTTTCTATTGCTGTGTTCCGTATTTTGAGGCATAATTCCATACCTGTCTCTCTAGGAGCCCAGAGAAAAGTATCATGGGGTGTATAACAGTATATGCAGTGAAGCATGCATCTGATTGAATAAGGCAGAGCCTCTCCATTATGTGTATGCATTTCTCCTTCCACGGTGCACTGTCCCCCGCTCCTTTCCAGGCTCACTGCTGCTCACATCAGACACTGCCCAGGTGGTACCTGCTATTTTGAAGCTGAACAGCAGACTCAAACAATGGCAGGGAGATTGCTAAAATAAAGAAACAATACTTAATTACTTCAGACTTGACAGCTGATGTGCCAGCTTGGAGGTTTTTCTTCTTTTGATTTTTCTTTTGTTTGTTTGCTTTTTGAGAGAAGAACTGTCTGTGTAGCCCTGGCTGGCCTGGAACTCACAGTGTAAACCAGGCTGGCCTTGAACTCACAGAGATCTTCTGACCTCTAGTATGCTGAGGTTAAAGGTATGTGCCATCATGCCCAGCTTTCTATGAGTTTTTATATGCATTTTAAATGTCCTGGGACTTCAATAGTAAGACTCTTATGACTGTTTTGTATACTTATTAACCCATGTAATTTAAACTTACAAAGTGTTCCTTGATCAATATGAAGGCAGATTGACAAACTGCACTCTGGTAAGATGAAGATTTTTTAAGTTGATTTTGTTAGGTATTGACAAACTTGAAGAAATTATAGCACAATAACTTCATTAATACACAAGCCAATACAGTGCAAGTTCTTGGTCTCCTTTCATAAAAAATAACAAAAATGACTAGTGTCTTTCTAGGAATTTTCCATTTTTCTTGTAAAATGATATATTTCTATATTTCACTTATTTTATGTTTTTCTATGATAATAACTGTAATAATTAAAATAAGAAAGGCAAAGTGGGTACCTTTCGGCAGGCCTGCCAAGGTATGTCACTAAGTAAACAATGCAAGAGGTTTATTGCGGGAGGGGGGAGCGAACGGCGTGTTCCAGTGGGGATATGAGAGAGGCAGGCAGACAGACAGACAGACAGGGAAGACACAAGAGGAAGAAGAGGGGCAAGAAGAGGCAAAAAGGGAGCGAGCTGTGCCTGGCCAGCTCTTTTGAGGAGTGCACATGTCACACAGCTGAGGGCAGAAAGGCACCTGGTGATGGTGATGATGTAACTGCTTTGGTGGCAGAGGAGGGTGGCTGCCACCATGGAGAAAACTATCAATCTGAAGGGAAATCACTGTGTTGGGAGGGCATCATTATCCTTTTTGACTTCCTGGTCATTACTAAAACAGTTTTGTCACACAGATAAGCCCTGCATGAAAGAAGCCACTCTGGTTATCAAGGGACAGCAACCTGCTGGTGACTTGAACTTAGCAGCTAAGACAGAGCTGGGTGGGGGTGGGGCACACAGTTTGTGAGTGTTGGGTTTGTTTTTCTCCTGAGCAACTGAAAGGAGGGCACTGCTAAGTGTAGACCTGTGGTGTGGGTATTTATATGGGGACATGAACTACAGCCTGAAAAGTTTTCTTTTCAAATGGTTTGTTACTCATGATAAGTCATCATACTGCTGAAAATTTAGTGTTATGAAGACTAAATTTTGACATTCTGTCTAAATTTTTCTCTTCATCTTACTTTTCCCTTCAACTTTATTATCTTCTGTATAATTTATCTAAATTTCTATTTGCTGCTTTAAAAGATACATATTCAAATTTTAGTCTTAGTTGAATATGTGTGGGATATGTGGAGGTCCACTAGTTCCATATGGAAGTCAGATAAGGACAACACTTATAGACATGATTCTCTCCTTCTGCCTTCATATTGGTTACAGGCATTGAACTCAGGTGTCAGGCTTGCCTGGCAAGTGATTTATGGCCTGAGTCGTCTGCCAGACTACCCCTAGAAGAGGAGGATTGGGGAACCAAATTCAACAAAACACAAGCAAAGACAGTGGAACTACAGAGTAATGATGTATGTGTCATTATGCAGAGCGGTTACACTGGACTATAAACTTGAAAATACCCTCATGTTAGAAGAGACAAAACCAACGTGGTGACTGGTGGGATTGCATTCATTTCTTTCAGGAACTTTGTAACTCCACCTAAGAAGCCCTAGGTCTCCATCAGCAAGCACCTGAATATGGAACTAAAATGGTATTTTTAAAGCAGTTTGGGAAAAGACGTAGCAAAACAGAGAATATGAACATAGACTGCTATTGGGAAAGAAGGAAATGGCTGGAGATTTTGAATAGCATTGAAATGCTCATGCTGGCGCAGCTGAGAAGTGCCTGCTGTGCATGTAACCTCTGGGGAGGTGGTAGAAGCCTGGCCTCTAAGAAGCAACAGCTGTGATCTGGGGCCACATTTCTCCTTCTCCCCTGGTTTCCTGTTCTCTTCAGAGCTCTGTTGACCTCTGGCCTCCTCACAGAGGCAGAGAAAAGTCAATGGGAACACCTCAATCAGAAGCCCCTGACCGTAGTCGAGTCCTTGGCTATTTCCTCCCTATGGATACTTCCAAGAAGGTCATCATTTCCTTCCATGGCAGTGAGTGATGGAGTCAACAAGGGGTTCATACTGCACCAAACACTCTCCAACGTGATTCATGTTAATGGCATGTCTCAGGGGATTGGTGCTAAATAGAAGCGACAACTGAAGCTTAAAAGATGATTTAGCAATCGGGAAGCCCACAGGCTCCGCACACACAGGCTCCACTGACGGTAAACATCTAAGAATAAATACAACTAAAAGTCATAAAATCGGATAGACGATAAATCTGACAGTTCAAGACCTTTTGGAGCTTGAATCATAAAAAATAAAATTACTTACTCAGGCATTCCTAGGTTTATTTATTTATTTTATTTTTATTTATTTTTATTTTTTGCCACGCATCTTTTACAGGGCAGTGAACTGAAGACAGTTTCATATTTCTGACATCTTAGTGTGGGTTACTAAGGTGGTTGCTACAGAAAATAAAATCAAATGGACATATTGAAGAAATACTCCCCTTCTGTCCATAATAGTGGCCATTTCGTGAAGGGAAAGCTTGTAGGGAATTTATTCACCAAAATCAGGCTTGAAGCTTTTATCGTCTTCCCATGACAGCCACAAAAACATAACAAAAAATAGAGCGGCTATACCCCAGTCCTTCTCGTTCTTATCTCCCTGTGGTACCATTACTTTCCAAGGGGGTTATAATTGGGTTCGGAGAGTCTGTTTTGTAAAATAAAGATGTTAAAGAGAGAAAAGAATTGTAATGTTTAGAGGAACTGAAAAGAAGGGCTTATTTTTAAAATGAAAGTTTATTAATGTCAAAAATGCTTTTTCTTAAAGTATAAAATGTTTCTTGAGATGGTTTCTTTTAAAGGATCTAAGTGTAGATGATTCTCCATGTGTTTTTAAATAAATGAAGAAAAGAATGAGCAAAACATATCTTTCTCCTATCAACAGCTTTGAAATTTAAACAATTATGAATTTATAATTCAAACGATGCTCAACCAGCAATTAGAAGCTTGTGTCAAGACCACTATGGCACTTAGTGAGGAGCAGGGCAAGATTTGGTCAGACCACTCTTTCAGGAGGGGATAGCTTACTCTAAGGAAAGGAAAGCGAGCCTGTGTCAGTCAGCTGGTGGAAACTGACTCTACGTGTCCGTCCTGTTCTCCTCCTTGGGTGTTAACATTCACACTCATCAGCTCATCAGCATTGATTATTCACATTGCGTTCAAATCTATTCCACGGTAGCCAAGAAATGCTACAATTTGGAAGATACTGAAGGCCACTGAGATGGCTCGGTAGGGGAAGGCGCTTGCTGCTGAGGCTGGTGACCAAGTTCAATCCTTAGGACCCACTGACTTCTGCAAGCTGTCCTCTGACTTCACTCCCATATCAATACATGCCTACCCACCTCCACACAAGATAAATAAATATGTTTTTTAATTTAAGAAAATATTTTAAGCAATAGGCATATAGTCAATTTTATCACTTTTATTTCAAAAATAACCATTTCCCTTTTTTTTTTTTTTTTTTTGGTTTTTCAAGACAGGGTTTCTTTGTGAACAATTTCCTTTTTAATTTATATATTATCTAGTAAATTTACCATACTTGTTTTTCTTGTGTTAACAGTGAAGCAACCCCTTGCAAAAAAAACAAAAAAAAAAAAACATGAGCTATGTTGTTGGTTACTTGGTAAGATGAACCTTGGGCATTTCCTTAGACTGTGAAGACCAACCTGGGTACTGTCCATGAGAATATTGCTCCTTTAGAGTATAACACAGATATCCATACTACACATAGTCAGACATACAACATATTTGGAATATTAAAATATCATGGGTAAGAAATTATTTAGAAGTGTAAAAGATGCTTTTTAAAGGAAATCCTAATGGGGGAAAGGGGTTGGGAAATGTTAGTCAGGGATACCTGCCTAAGGAGAGTTCACCTGCATCTATCTATTCTACACGGTGTTCTGACTCTCACGGGAAGTGTGGCAGCCATGCCGTTTACCCTTAAGATCATGTTTTGACTGATAGGATGTGTAGGGTTACTAGGCAATGAAATCTACACTTTAAGGTAGCTGTGAGCTATGGGGCTCTGGGTTTAATGGGCTTGCTCCTTCAACTGATACTATAATTCTTCAGTGGATAAAGATAGCAAGGGCTACCTTAATTGTGTGCTTAGCATGTGTCTGATTCTTTGCTAAGTGCCTTGGTTACATTACCTCATTAATCCTCAATACCATTCCCACCCCATTTTATAGACGAAAAGGCTGGGGTGAAATTGGTTCAATAACTTGCTAAAGTGTCACTGGGGACTGAAACCCAGGCTCTCAGATGTCAAAGCCAGCAATTGTGCTATGGAGTTATCAGTGTAAGCTTTATTATTTCCTTCTGTCTTAGCAAGATGTTCTTATTTTTCCACAATCAGATTTGTGGGTCAGAGCTTCAACCCCATTCTTGTCTTTTGGTGAATGCACAGCTCTTCTATTTCTCTCAATTTATATCAGAAACTACCAGGACTTGGTTATGCTTCCCAAATTCACATGTTGAAATCCTAAGACAGTGTGCGTGCATTGGAATCAGTAAATAACTGAGGTTAAATGCAGTTAAAGGGGCAAGTCCTGATCTGATAGGATTCATCTCACTGCAAATAAGACACCATCATCTTGCTTTGGTAAGGACACAGTGAGAAGCAGGAAGGGACACCTCATGAGGAACTATAGAGTTTGCCACCTTGACCTTACACTTCCCAGGCTTCTTAAATATAAGGAAATAAATTCTCATTTTTAAGCTAACCAGATTCTGATATTCTGCTATAGCAATTTGAGATCAACACAATATGACACATGATTTTAAGCCGAAAGAATTTATAGCCCACCAGTCTCTTGTGGCCATTCTTTGTTACTCAGTGGTTTCATGGCCACCCAGATAGGAATATATTTTTTCAGCCGCATGTTCAGATACAGTCAAGGTCTGTATGGTCTAAGCAGAGGTGAATGTTCAACTGTCTGATTGTTTAGAGGAAACAGAAGTCCTCTTTCTCTCCTTTCTTTTTCTCCATGGCTGGAAGACAGAGGTGCTGTGAGGATCTTGGGTCATAGTGGAAAGCCATCAGAAGGAGAATAAGGTGGCTTGAATCTTTGGCAAAGGGACTCTGCTCTCCTAGCTTAGGCACTCACTTGAGACAGTAAATGCTCATACCTGAAAAGCCATTGATGAATTGATTCCAACTTTCATGAACCAAATTGTTATTTTCAATAATTTATTTAATCATCAGTTTCAGGGATTAAGAAACCCAATCTGTACAGGATCATTGAAGTACTGTTTTACACTCCACATTCCACATTCCACACACCCTCTGTTACAACTACCCAACATTCAAAAATTTCCCTTTGAACTATAGACCAGAAACCTTTGTGCCTAGCAAATAAATGCCCCTTGGTTAAAAAATAAAAGGAAGGCTTTAGTAAAAAAAAAATAATAATAATAATAAAGGAGGGGGCTGGATGTTGGCTCAGAGATTAAGAACACTGACTGCTCTTTCAGAGGACCTATGTCTGATTGCCAGCTCCCACATGGCAGCTCACAACCATCTCTAACTCCAGTTCCAGAGGATCTGATGCCCTCTTCTGGCCTCCCCGGGCACAAAGTATACACATAGTGTACATTCATGCACGCAGGCAAATCACCTGTACACATTAAAAAAAAAACTTTTTAGTTAAAAAAAATACACATAAATTAAGCAAATATAATTCAACATGCTTTCTACTTCCTCCTGTAGTATCAGGAAATTTGTAGATTGCTCAGCATAGCACTGCTCTCTCTCTCTCTCTCTCTCTCTCTCTCTCTCTCTCTCTCTCTCTCTCTCTCTCTCTCTATCTGGAGTTCTGCTCCCATGGGAGAAGCTTTTCTCTCTCAGACACTTTTTTCAGATTCGAGTGTCCCACAGCATACTCTCTTTGATTTTGCTAATCTATTCATTTATGTTTTGGAGTCCTTAGTGCTCCCTATCAGCTATAAATGTCCACACTGACACCAGCTAGAAAGGGTCACACATCCCCTATAACAATGGGTCGTTTCAGCAGAAGACCTCTCTCTTGATCTCATTAAGGAAGAACAAGGAATGGAAGGGAAAGGTACTATTTAAGATCCTCTCCATTCAAGTGGTCCCCGACTCCCAAAACTTTCTATTACTTTTGGAAGTTCTCAAAGTGTGTGTGTGGTGTGTGTGTGTGTGGTGTGTTGTGTTGATGTGATAAAATAACTGAGAAAAAGAGAAAAATAACTTAAATGAAGAAAAATTCATTTTGGCGTATATTTTCACATGTTCTGGTCTGCATTTGGCTGGTCGCATTTCTTTAGACCTGTAGCAAGGCAGCAGCTGTTCACCTTGTGATAGTCAGGATGCAGAGAGAATAAGAAGTTTTCTAGGACAAGATACACATTTCACATTTCCTCCCCCCAGAACCTACTTCCTCCAATTCTACTTCTTATTACTTCTTCAGATATGAATTCATCAATGGCTCGATCCACTGATGAAGTTAACACATGCAGGGTCCAATTGCCTCACGGCATCCTTAGCTGGAGAGCAGTCTTTCAGCACACTAGTCATTTGGAAGACATTTCATAGCTAAACCAAAGCACTATGGTCCCAAATTTCTTCTACAAATATAAATGTCTTCAGTTCACCCCAGACATTTGAAAAAAACAAATTTTAGGACCAAATAATAAGAATTTTCAACAGTTCAAGAGAAAGAAAATCCTGCCAAAGACTAAGACCCACTGGCTTTGAGACTAAAGTTCAGAGTTAATAATGTTCTACACACTCCCAGAACCAAACATCACTTCCTGTAACGCCCCCAAGAAACCTCACCCCAACCCTACAGAACCTTCTCAAGTTCTCTGGATTGTTCTGCTTCCTCACATGACAAAGTTCTCTCTTCCCTTTGCTGGGATCATCCTCCTCACTCTGCCCACCTGTAATACTATCTGGTCCTGTAAGATGTCCCCCTACCACATCCTCTGCTGGTCGTCTCTGACTTGGCCCAAGCCACACTGCCCAGTACTAGTTGGTACCTCTTCTCTGTGGTCCATGGTTCCCCACACATTCTCCCCTAAGAACTCAACATGATACATCATGTTTCCATGGTTCACTAGACATTCTTTAGTGGCCCCACCTTATTAGTTTCTCACTCTCAACCCCTATATATAGTTTCAGTCAAAAAAGAAAGTTCACTGAATAAAAGAATAAAGAATAGAATACACACACACACACACACACACACACACACACACACACACACACACACTTTGGGGGCCTTTCAGCTTTTAATTAACCTCTAACGTCAAATTGAAGGCCAAATCCTACCCATTTCCCCCCTTGCTTCTCTATGACTCTGAGCACAACAACCATTAGGAAGCAAGAGCTCCGGGCTGCTTGCAGCCCTCATGTCCTCTCCTTGAAACAACAGCACCTCTAATTTATGAGCTGCCACTTTGAATCCACTCCTATTTCAGTTCAAATGACTCAACAGTTATTTGAATAGCTCTATAAGGGTCCAAGCCTTTTTAAAAAATGATGCCATATCTCATAAAACTACAGTTGATGTTGTTATAAATTCCAGGAATGAGGCTGAGGCTTTTGTGCAATCACATCTGGGCTCAGGGCACATTCCAGCCATGGCACCTTATTCTGCACAAGGGGTGAAGACCTATCCATGCACTAATTACCAGCCCCAGTGGAACCTCCTCCTGTTATGATAAAGGCTCTGGCGGCCTTTGAATAAGGCACTTCAAAGTCTCCCTTGCATAAGGTTTTTGAAATCTCAGCCCATTGAGACTGTCACAGCTTGACATTCTTCTGCATTTGTCATGCTTTCTGGAAGCCATCCTTCGCCCGGTGCCCAGGATAAGCTGAAAGCTCTCCCACTGATGATAACTCTTGCTTAAGGAGAGAAGTGGGTGGGGAGGGACAGCACACTGTCATATGATGAGGGAAGATTACTCTATTTGCTTCAGGAATTTTAAATGTGGATGTCAGCCCATGATATCAGAAGGGAAGGATTATTTCCAGCTGAGATGCTTCTCTGGGCAAAGCAGTACCAGGTCCCAAGTAGACAGAGGTTGGCGATTGCATGCCGACACAGACAGAACCAGTGAGACAATTGAGAAGACTTTAAGAAAAATTTTACAAAGGTATAAACAGGATTCAGGGAGGCCAGCTGGGAATGGTACAATATCCTCAGCCTACCTACAGTGAGGGGGCCCTAAACACCCCACATCTGAAGTGGGAAGGAATCCCAGTAGCTATGATAGAGCAGTGATAAAAAGAAACACAGACCTGGAGTGATGCATCATAACTAGACAGCATGGCTGTCCTTGAGGAATGGCTCTTGGGAACTACAGCTGGGAGAAAGATTTCTTCTGCTACCCGAGCCGGCAGAACCTCCAGGAGCAGCAAAGCACATTACCTCCATGGGCAGTATTTCAAGAAAGGTTTGGCTTTGGTCATACTTCAAAGAAAAGAAAAACTCCAAAAGTTGCAATTTTTAAGTCAGGCACATTAAAGGTCTGAACACATTAATTAGTTCTTAGTCAATACAGTGTTTATCTACCCTGAAATTATCACTAAACAACATCAAAAGAAGCATGCTGGGATCTGGGGGTTGGAGGACTGATAATTTGGGGAATTAAGTTCATTACTCTGTATGCTATATGACTAAATTTTCTTTCGTCTCCTGTCTTAGAGTTTCTATTGCTGTGTAGAGACACTAGGACCATGGCAACTCTTACAAAGGAGAGCATTTAATTGTGATGGTTCGCTTACAGTTCAGAGTTTTTACTCTATTATCATCATGCCAGGAAGCAAGGCAACATGCAGGCAGACATGGTGCTGGAGAATTATACATCTTGATCCAAAGGCAACAGGAAGTGGACTGAGACACTGGGTGTGGCTTCAGCATATATGAGACCTCAAAACCCACCTTTGTTGTGACACACTTCCTCTAACAAGACCACATCAACTTCAACAAAGTCATACCTCCTAATAGTGCCACTCCTTTTGGGGTGCCATTTCTTTCAAACCATAACACTGCCCCTTCTCAGTCTTTCCCATATCTGTTGTTCCCCAGAGCTGAGACATAGAGTTGAACATGAGTCCTATTATTTGCAGGGGCTGTTTGGTCTTGCACAAGAATAGCTGGTTATTTAACAACCTACACAAACCCTTAGATAATACTCAAGGGGACCCTTATCTCACAACCTTATCTCTAGTGTGCCTACGAAGAGCTTCTCCAAAGGAGGATGGTACAAGACTATGAGATATTTACTGTGAATAGAATGTACTAGAAGCAATAGGTAAAAGGCTAAGTGGGAATGAGAGATTCTTGAATTGGGAATCTGGAGGTTAATAGAAGTTTCTGCTGTTCTTCAAAATGTTGTCACTTTGGATAGATAAGCCACTTCATATGGGAGCCACTGTCGTGTGTTATGTAGTCTTCCTTCAGGATGGGGGCAATTCTAGAAGACTGCCTTAACAGCCATGTCATTCAAAAGATAACTCATCCAAAGACTGCTACTTCTTCCAGGGATGTTCCAGGCAATGACTGGCTAGAGAAGAAGCCTGACCTTCTAGCCCCAAATCAGATGACTTTAGTTGGGCATTTTACCTCCAGAGCTCCCCTCCCCCATCCAGTATGAACGCAGGTTAGGAATGCATTGTAGGTCAACGCTCTTTGCACTTTTCTGCTTTCTTTCTTGTCCTTTCACAGGGGAAGTGCCCTGGATTCCATTGCAAGTCTTGCTCCTGGGGAACCTGGCCTGTAGCTGCATATCGAATTTATGTCTGTGAACCTTGGGCTCTGCTTTGCCTCCAGTCCAAGCAAATCAAAACCAGGATGGTTCTGAGCTCTTCCCAGGATGCTCCTGTATGGATAAGACAAGGATTTTGGATGACCTGACACTGTGGGATTCTGGTGATGTGGAGGAGCCCTTGCTGGGGAGACATCCCTGTCCTTCAAGTGCTTTCTGCCTCACCAGATAGTTAAGAGGAGGCCTCTTGGAGGTGATTGCACCGTTTCTAGAAATTCTCAAGATGGCGTCCCTAAAACACAGCACTCTGTGATAAGAGTGAAAGTCAGTTCCTAAGCCGGTGACAAAGGTTTTCCCTCAAAAAAAAAAAAAAAGCCTGATTATTTCAGCAGGGCTTTAGAAAGAACCTTTCTAGTCTTAATAGCTAAATCTTTGATCTTTGAAAGCCTTTAGTTCCTAGGCATTTCAAGGACAGAAGAGTAAATCCAAAGTGTCTAGGGGAGAGGTAATTAAGAACAGATGTGTGATCCTGGCCCTATGACTCTAGAACACATTCAGATAAAGTTCTGAAAACTCAATATCCACTGCCACACCCACTGTTATGCTAACAAGTTTGCCTCCAAAAGAGAATAACAATCATCGTCACTTATATATTAATATGCCTGACACTCTGGACACTAATTTGAGCTAAGCCTCCGGCCACTAGGCATCACGATCTCCCTTTTACATATGCAATTTGAAAACGCAACACATTTCACAACTTTACCCAAGATCACAAACTAACAAAACTAATTTGGGGCTTTGATTGAGGTTTGTCTTGGTTTTCTCAAGTGAAGCTTTCATTCTAACTTTGAAGACTCTACCTCCTTAGCTTGACAGACCCTTGTAGCAAGTTTCTGTCAGGCCGGAAGCAGTTCTTGGGCTAAAATGTGTCAGGGAATGGAGGTGGCATCTGCGACGCTGGTCCATCTACAGAAGAGCTTGTCTTTGCCCTCCTGATGCCAAATGCATTCGGCAGAGGTGTCTACTCTATTAACAGTTGGCCCTAGTAGACCAAACCAGATGGATGCACAAAAATGTTCCTTTATGTGCAACGTAGAGTAGATTGCACTACACTTTGTGTTCTTCTTACCAGTTTTATTTTTTAATGTATTTATTAGACAGCACTCACAGACTCCAAGCAGCCCATCTTGGAGTTAGTTCAATCCCCGGGTGCTTTCTACCCCCTCCCACAGAACAGTTAGCATCAGCAGGTGGAATTAGCACTTTCGAATGTGTATAGTTCTTTAACCTGTTAAATGGGACACAGAGCAGCCCCAAGTGACCTTCTTGAATGCCAAACTTCAAGCGCATTTGCTATCACAGCGGTAAGTACTTAACTGGTTGCTCTGTCTCTGCTGATCTGGGGTCAGGCAAGGTGTCCCTGGGCAGCCCACCCCAATGACTTCCCTCGGGAGAATCTACACTGGGCTCCCATGGTCCCTACTTCTGGATCAGGGAGGGATGCATGTGGACCCATCTGAACCAAAAAGGAAGAACTGCTACAGAACCTTGCTCGTCAAAGTTTTCCCAGCTTCTATCCCACTTGCAAGTTCACACACTTTGGTTTATTTTAGAACAGTATGCTTCCTTGTATACCAATTTCTGTCCTAATCAGTTTAGGTTATAAGAACAAAATTACCACAGACTAGGTGGCTCATGAACTTGTCTTATTTCTTGCTGGATATTGAGAGTCTAAAGCACCAGCAGATGTTTTCTGATGGAGGCTAACTTCTTAGTTTGTAGATATCCTTTTCAATGTCCTCACATGGTAGAAGAAGGGCTGGAAAGCTCTCTAGGGATCCTGTAATGAAGGCACTAATGCCATGCTTGAGGCTTCCACCCTCATGGCCTAATTTCTTCTCCAAAACTCCTCTTCTGAATACACCACTACAGTTAGGAGCTGGGACTACTACATAAAGAAGGCAGCATATGTACATTTAGTCTGTAACAGTAATTTTAGTAAGAAAAGCTATAACTCTTTATCTGTATATAATAAGTGACAACATCAACTGATTCCATCTCCTTAATAATCGCCAGCACCAATGTGAAGACAGCCAGCCTTCACTGCATCCATCTTAAAGCTGTAATTTGATAATTGAAGGGATTCCCCTAATGCTTCATACTCTATTCTGACTTCTAGCCATTCCCAAACTTTACCAAGGTATGAAGAAAACCCAGATCTACATCATGAAACGGTCTTACTTGCCCTTCCTGTTGCTTTGCCTTCTCTTACTCCCTGTAGCTCAGATTCAGTTAGCGCTTTTGCCTTGAGCCAGCAGGAATACTCCCTTTTACAGTCCTCCCCCTGTGCTTCCTCGTTCTTTTTCCCATGACAGCCCCATCAACTGCTTCCAAAAAAGACTCCCCAGCACTCCCGCTGCAGAAGCACCCTGGTTATTCTGCACCCTCTAACCCCAGCTTGTAGCTGAAGTTTCTGGTCGTGCCCAGCTCCCATAGCCCTGAGGTCACTTGGACCCAAGTAAACACACAGAGGCTTATATTAATTAAAACTGCTCTGCCATTAGCTCAGGCTAACTATTGACTACCTCTTACACTTATATTAATCCATAATTCTTATTTATGTTTAACCACGTGGCTTGGTATCTTTTCTCAGTTCTGTCTTTACATCTTGCTTCCTCTGTGTCTGACTGACAACTCCTGATTCAGCCTTCCTGTTCCCAGAATTCTCCTCTCTGTTTGTCCCACTTATACTCCTGCTTGGCTACTGGCCAATCAGCATTTTATTTATTATACCAATCAGAGCAACACATTCACAGCATACAGAGCAATATCCACAGCACCAGCAGATTGCTATTCATATCTCTTCATGGTTTATTCCTAAGAGTGAAGACTCTCTTATAGAAGCATGTGTATGTTTGTATTTGTACTATTAATTATTTATTGTTTCTTGTCTTTGGACATAAATTCAATGAAGGCAGGAACTCTCTGATGCTCCCTTACCTATCCCCAGACCCTAGTAGAAGGAATATACTCAGCCTGGTGTGGTGTCAGCTCACAGTCCTTCTCAGGGGACAGTTGACAAAGTTTAAGAAATGAGTAACTCTCACTAAAAATGTCAAAGAAAACCTGAATGTGGGGAAGGATCTTCAAGGAGGAGAAGGCAATGGCAGGAGGTAGCAATGAGAGAGGATGAAGTGAGCAGAAATGTGAATTGCTATATATACGTGTGAAATTGTTGAAGAACAATTTAGTCAATGATTTTTAACTTACAAAGTCAGGAAAGTTACTAAGATTGCAAAGGAAGCCAGTGTTTCCCTTGCCAAGAATGGAGATTTTACAGGAAAGGATTTCATCCTAAATCTACCATTTATATCTCATAGATATATATAATGTATATAATGGACATAACTATATTTGTTGTGGAGAGTAACAAAAAAGTGTAAAACATAGGTATAGTGACTAACACATCATGCATGTTCAATGACTGGTCATCAGTTGAAGTATTATGAGCCAAAAGGATTGTACATACAAATAACTGTCATTGATTTACAAATTTGTTGTCCATATACTAATGAGCAAGATGCTAGGGTAGAAGGAAGCAATAAAGCCCAGACCACATTGTTAGAAAGGCCAGAGATGTGATCTCCTTAGTGTTTCCAGAAACTTCTACCATATGCATATGAATAATACACTCATGCAACATAGTAAGACTAAACCATAACCATGTACTCAATATTATGTTAAGCCCTTTTCTCATTTACTACTTAAATGTCACTGGATTATGGCTGAACAGATGGAAAGTTAGGTTTGTATCTTCATAGTGAAGTATGCCTCCTGCACACTGACCTTATCTGAGCTCCATGGCACATATGGCCTGCACTGTCACGATGATATGGGAGTTTAAACTGTCACATTATGGAAAGATCTTACCGAAGGCCACTATGAGGTGTTAAAGCCTCCATGACTTGTCTCTATCCTGCAATCTCCCACGTGATCATGGTTCATTACCTCCAAGTGACAGTCACTCACTGTGTTCCACCTTTCAAGGCTGTGTGCCGAATTCATACACATTCATGATGGTAATATGCTGGGTTGGACTTTTAATATAATTTAGGTCCTTTATGTTCCTAGCAGTGATTTTGCTTTAAAACCTGCTTGTCAATTAACACATGCTAGGTATGTTAAATGGCTGGGTTGGCTTCCTCAGCTCCTCAGATTCCAGTCTTTCCTGAAATTTTTCTCCTTAAAAAGTACAACCTGTCATTATTGCACATGGGCTGAAAGGCTATCCCTCGAAGTATAAATCCATTAAGACATAAAGGACAATATCCAGACGTGTGATTGCAACTGTGACAGAAAACTCAGACTAGTCCCATCCTCAAGCCCTCCTTTAGTACAACCAAGGAGGCTGGATTCTTCATGTGGATTCCCAGAAGGTCCTCCTGTCCTTCTAGCTGGAGAGTAGGCACCAGGATATGAGCAGCATTCCCTGAGTGATCATAAAATTTAAGGGCAGATGTCTTGAAATAAGTTTTATATTCTCAGTTTAGGAGCTATATAAGTGTTTCACTAGACGATTATATTCCTAGACTCCACAGTGTGTCACAGATCCTTCAGCCACTCCATTAACACATTCATTATTTTATTACTTAATAAAACAGTGTGGCAGAGGGAAGGGTGTGTGTGTGTGTGTGTGTGTGTGTGTGTGTGTGTGTGTGTGTATGAGAGAGAGAGAGAGAGAGAGAACTGGGACAGGTAAAAGAGACCCAGGGGTAGGAAAACGCAATTTACCATGAAGATAAAAAAATATATAAACATCCCCAATGAGTCTATAAATGGAAAATCAGCCTGCCTGCTATGTCCATCCAAATTTCCTTAATCTAATTGTTTCAATTTATTGTTCACTAATTAGGTAAAATTGTTGGCTAGAATGAAGAAATCACCACCCGGTAATTACTTCATTGTAAAACGTAATGAGCATCGGAACACTGGCCCACACTGTAAACACCGTGGTACAATAAATACCACACTGTTTTCCAACAATCACCCGGCAGTGAATTCTGTTAGTGTATTTCTTCGTGAAACATGTTTATGTGATAGTCTTCCAATTTTATGGTGGAAGTTTATCACCATAAGGTGCATTTCATGACAGCCGAATAACTACATTCAGTTAGGCTTGTCACCATGGGCCTTCCCTATCAAGACACATGCTGATTGTATCAAATACTGTTGACTGTCTTAGTGCTGCAAATAGAAAAGATGATTACATTGTTCTGTGCAGATATGATGCAATGTTATTCACGTGGCAAGAAATTGAAGGTCAAAGTTGCCTACCAGCGTTAGACAGATTGGTTATTGAGAGGCTCTTAATGTAGAGATGATGTACTAATGGGCGGATGGCAGCAGGGCTATGTGTGGATGATCCTTTATGCAAGCATGTAGATAGACGGACAAGCACACTGAGTCACTGTCTTTTGTTGGGGACAATGAGAATTATTAATTTGCCTTTTGAAAACAAATCAAAGCAATGATTTAATGGTCCCCTACAAAATATACATATTGCCTTAGCCCAATGAATTAGACTGCAGGGCAATGGGTGGACAGTTTTTGTCTCCATCCTGCACAGAAACCTTCTGTGAGGGCTTTGGCGAGCAGTGAGACTGCCTCCCACCTTTGCACTCATCTGTGCTTGTGTTCCAGCACAGGCGCTAGAGACCCAGCAGACAAAGCACATGCTACACAGTGTGTCCTTGTTAGATTACACACCCATTTCCGTGTGCCACACTAGGAAAGATCAGTAAGTTAATCGAATTGGAAATTTGTCTGTAGTGCATTATCAAAGAGTGGGTGTGACCTGGACCCAGCTCTACTACTGATGCTCCAGAGTGTGACACTGGAAAAAAAATTTCTCAAAATCATATTTGAGAACTGATTTCTAAAAAATGACCTGTGGTCTTCAAATTATAGTCATATTGTTTTGCTCAAAAGAAGAGAAGAGAGGAGACAGAGACAGAGACAGAGGAGAAAGGAGAGAGAGAGAGAGGAGTGGCGATAATATTTACTGGGGTGACTTTCAAAGCAGAATACTTTCCATCTAGTCTTCTACCATGTCTACATACTTATAAACTAACTTAAAACATAACAGCAAGATTTTTTTCAACAGTTTATCAGACTAATATGTAATTTATTTAGACTGTCAGTACTGAATTCGATAGTAGGTTAAATGGTGACATTAGAAATTCTATTGACATACAACTATGCCATGGACACTTCCTATTAGCCTTTCAGGAATGAGAGTCTGGTGTAATTAGAAGCCATGTATTGACCATTTGACTATACCGCTTTAACAGATATTGGGAATTCTTTTTATTCATGGCCTTTTCTAGCACAGTCCATAGAAGACTATCCTGGCAAGACCCTACTGAATATAGCCAAAGGGTAAAGTGAGAGGCAACTTTGCCCGTAGTCAGAGCAGGGGACTCTAAATGAAGGGCCAGCCTGAGGTAACAGGAGGACATAGTCAGCAGCTCAGTCACAGGAACAAAGAACGGAGTGTGGGCTATTACATGATAATTGGAAATCCCATCTTCAAAGAGTTCAAAGTGAAATGACCGGCAGTTCCAACCCCTGGAAGTGCCCAAAATGCTGAGAGGAGCATCTGACAATGACAGTTTGGCTGGCTGTCTTTGTTCCAGTCTGTCTTGATAGTAAGGCCTTGACCAGGGCTACAGGCCTCCATAAAATGATGGAGAGACCACATGGTGACAGCACTATTGATGAGTTGAATAATGATCGACTAGGGCGCCTGGGACAGGGAAGCAGAAGGAGAGAGATGGATCTATGATGTTGCTTCTGTTCCACAGGCAGGAAGATGGGTGACTATGGGAGGAAGAACAGTGGGCTTTACCAAGGAAGAATGCACAGAACGAGGCTCACGCCCACAGTTCAGTATTAGTGACTTAGAGTCCAGGGAAGTACCCTTTCTCACGTATCTGACAGTGGACAGATGAACACATGAAAATGCAAGGCACACGGTCTTACCCATCATCCACCTGTGTCATTCAACCATCACGAATCACAGCAACACAAAAGCAGTAAAGATGCACAGATGCTGCCTGGTCGAGATATTTAGGTAACATGAGATTTTTGAGGGAAAATAAATTGAATTTATATATAATTTACAGTGATCATGAGCTAGCTTGTACCACCTCATTGTTTATGAATCTGAAATGTTTACTCTAAGGCATAATTTAAGAATTACCTTTTGTTGATTAATACTATTGAAGTAACTGCATTTCTACAAGTTAAGAAATGAACACAAATTGTAATTTGTAGGGAACACTACTCTAGATACTTGCTGCAAAATAAATCTACAGTTAATAGAGTCATAGTTCCTAAAGCTTCAATTAAGAAGTATAATTTAACTGTTTTCTGGGAAATACTACTTGATCTTTTTTTTTCCCTTAACAGTTTAGCAGTCTAATGTAAAAATAATGCTCACTAGCTAAATACTGCAAATGTTTTGTTGTAAACTTAAGCAGAGACACTTACATCAGTGCTGTCTATACTGTATTATTTGGTAAATGGAAGCAGTGGTGTGTGTGTGTGTGTGTGTGTGTGTGTGTGTGTGTGTGTGTGTGTGTGTACTATAGAGACTTGGTTTTATAACTATAGAATTCCAGAAGCCTCAGTTTATGTTTGCTGAACTGAGGACCCAGGAGAGACAATACTGTAGTTCTACTCTGAAGGTAGATAATCCTGATTCCTAGAGAAGAACAGATGTCCCTTCAATCCCCCGGAACCACATGGTGGAAGGAGAAAACTAACTTCCACACATTGTCCTTTGACCTTGTGGTGGTTTGAAAAGAGAATGGACCCAAAAGGGAGTGGTACTAATTGGGAGGTGTGGCCTTGTTGTAGTAGGTGTGATCTTGTTGGAGGAAGGGTGTCACTGTGGGGGCTTTGAGGTCTCTTTTCTCAAGCTTCACTCAGTGTGACTGTCAGTTGACTTCCTGATGCCTGCAAGATTTAGCACTCTCAGCTCTAGCACAATATCTGCCTGAATGCCACCATGCTCCCTGTCATGATGATAATGGACTAAACCTCTGAAACTGTAAGTGAGCCACCCCAATTAAATGTTCTATTTGTAAGAGTTGCCATGGTTATGGTGTCTCTTCATAACAATAAAATCCCTAACTAAGACAGACCTCAATACACATGCTTTAGCATGTACACACACACACACACACACACACACACACACACACACACACACTAAATCTTAAAAAGGAACAGATTCCCAGCTCAAAGGCATTTGACCCTACTCATAGAAGAGTCCAACTTTTTGTTTTTCTCAGACCCTAACTTATTGGACAGGGCCTATTAATATCAAAAGGGCAAAATGCTTTGCTCAGTCCTTTTATGCAAGTGTTAATCTCATGCAGAGACATCCAGAATAATGCTTCACAAAGTGTCAAAGTGTCTGGACACTCTGTGACCCAGTCAAATTGACCCATAAGATTAACAACCATGTTCAGCAACTAGGTTTTGTATAAACTGAGGTTTTTGACATCAGATGTATAAACAGAGGACATACTTGCTCCAAGGTGTGGTTGAGTAGAAAGTTTTTATTGTAGATGTAAAGGAGAGTACACCCTGAGGCATCTGGAAGAGTCCAAAGCAAGGAGAGAAAGTAGTAGACTGAACACGGTCAGGAGACTAGGCTTGCCCATGAGAGAGGGTAAACAAGAGAAGAAGAGAAAGAGACGACCAAGAGAAGGGGTCAAGAGAGAGGGGGCCAAGAGAAGAAGAAAAGAGAGAGAGAGAGAGTCACAAAGGTCCATGGCCAAAATGGCAGGGTTATATGGGAATGAGAAGCTAGGGCAGGGAAGCCAATGAGCTAGAGAAGTTTAGGATAGGGGGCTGAGTGAGGACTGCTAAGAACAGCCACACGTAGTTGTGATACTGAGAAATCCTGGAGGTCAACATGTGTAGTCAGACTTTCTTCGGACTGCCAGCTCCCAAATAATGACACAGAGACTTCTTATTAAATATGAATGCTTGGCCTTAGCTTAAGCTTGTTCCCAACTAGCTCTTATAACTTAAATTAACCTGTTTATATTAATCTACATTCTGCCATGTGGCTCTTTACCTCTCCTCAGTACTGTATGTCCAACTTCCTCCACATCTTTCTGGCAAATCCCCTGCCTCTCAGATTCCTTCCCAGAGTTTCTGTCTCTTCCCAGAAGTCCCACCTATCCTCTCCTGTCTAGCTATTGGCCATTCAGCTCTTTATTAAACCAATCAGAAGGTGCCTTATTAGATAGGTGAGGTAAAACAGAGACACATCTTCAGAGTGTACAAAAAAATTGTCCCACAACAAGCATGCACTTTGGTATGCTAATAGACATAATACACAGAGATTTGTTCTTTCTGACAGTGATGAAGAATGGCTCCTATGGTAGAGGGAAATGGGTGCCAGAATTTGGAAGGGTGGCGTTTCCTTTGGACTTGACATTCTAGCCATTTGTTGGCGATGAAGGGTGACAGCATCTCTTCTGTAACTGTTTCTTAGCTGAAGTTTTGAAACTATTTTCAGGGCCCAGTAGGGCTGGAAATGCTGATCAAAGGTTTGGAGGGGTGAGAGGAGGTCAGACTGGGAAGCATCTGTTTCGATTTCTGCCCAGGTTCTGTAGGACCACCACCCGAAGCTAGTGAAGTGCAGGCCACATTGGATCAGTCCTGAGTGCTGGTTCAAGGCAGAGGCTCAGGTCTGCAGGAAATTCATTGGAAGCATCTAGTTCACATCAGCCTTCAGCAAGTTCAGGACTCATTGGTTCTACCAAGAGCTAGTGCTTTTGGAGCAGTTTGAAGTCTACAGTTGACTGCAAATCTGCTGGGACAGATTTTGACTACAGAAGGTTAAGTTAAAGGAGCTTAGAGAAAAATCTTTATCTTGGGTGTACACTTGAAACTTACAAGTCCTGGTAGCTGGGGGAAAGGGAGGGATTCCAAGACCAGTGAAATGAGAGAGAGAGAAACTCCTAACCTCATAGGTAGGCAGTAGGTGGGAAAGCTTAAGCTGTTGACTGGAGTACTTAGCTGGAGTTCATTTGACCTGTGAAAGGTCCCCGGAGCTTATGTGAATTTTTTTTTAATTTACAAAAAGAGATACAAGTTTTAGACAGATTAGTATAACCACTGTTTGCAATGTGCACTGAAATCCACATTGTAGAAAAGCAGTTAACAAGTGTCTGTAAATAGCTGGAGTAGACTCGTGCCTTTGAGTCAGAGCAAAATCTATGGTTTGGGGTTTAAAGCATGAACACTCTTTCCTCTGACCAGAGGGCTGGATAGATACCTTGGACAGGAGTGACTTCAGCACAACAAGAAGACCTTTTAAGTCTACTTAGAAAACAATCAAAAGAAATTTAAATTTTTGAGCTGTGATTATGATAATAGTATTCAGTGGTTTACCAGGTCTACATTAATAGTTTATCAGAACTCCACTGATTATTGTTAAAACTCTGAACTTTTGAAGTCTCAATATAACAATAGCACAGCAAAAGAGAAAGAAATCTGAACCATTTCTCATTTTTCACATACCTTAATCACTTCCTGAGGCCTTTAAAACTTGCATTTAAATGCCCTAAATCACTTTCTTAGACCCTCAGAACTTACTTAAGTTTTTACATGTTCAGACCTTTACAACTTACATTTAGGTACTGTGAATTACTTTATTAGACACTCACAACTTATATAAACTTCAAACCATATCTTTTTCCATCCAATCATTTACCATGAGATATAGTGGTTGATTACTAAGAGCAGTCATTGCAAAGCAAATTCCTTTAAATGAAAGAATAGTAAAAAGTTACATTGAAACCTGTTTTATGAGTTTATCTCTTCCCATGTGAATTTTGCCTTTCTCAGCGGGAGACCTAGCAGCTCTAGAAAACAAACAAACAAAAAAATGACCTGATTTTTACATATGAAATGGACTAGCCAGGCAACTGCAGTGGTGTGAGGCAGGGGGAGCTGTTTTTTTGCTGCTGTTAAACTGATAAAGCTACAGTTAGCCATCAACATCATTGCAGATCTGAGATGCTTAGATTAGAGCAGGAAGTACAATCCAAAAGGCCTCTGCTCAGTTAACATGACAGAGACTTACCCCTACCTGAATGGCTAGCCGGTGCTCCTCCATGGTCCCCACAGCTTTGTTGGGGACAGAAGTCATCAATCTTCAGCTATCACATGACAGCATTAAGTCCTCAGCTGTCACATAGAACAATGTTAGCCTTCAGCGGCCAGACCCAGAAGATTCAACAGACTTTCCTGCAGATAAGGAACTTGGGAAAATGACCTACCTTGGTGAGGCAGCGTAGGGAAGACAATTCAACAATGTTCACAGTTTCGGCAGGGCCCTGGCAGTGGGCAAAGCAAGGGGCATTTCTTTGCCTGGTGGACAGCCTTGTCACATTTGAAGCAAGCTCTTAACAGAGTTCGTTTGTGCCCTGTCATCTTCTTTGGAGGAGACCTTAGGGGCACAGTTCAGAGCTGGCATTTTTGTCTATCATTGGAAGCTTTTTCATTAAATACTTTAAATGCCATATTCAGTAGATCTCTGGGGAGTTTTGCGGGCCATCATCTATTAAGTATGCCTGATTTTAAACAAAGACTACTTATTTTTAGTTACTTGCTTCATGCTTAACCTTGAAAATATACCATTTTTCTCTTATTAAATTAATACAGCAAAGACTAACCTTGAACATTATGAAGTAGAAGATAAGCTTGAACTTTTGATCCTCTTGTTCCATTTCCCAATTATGCCAAGAGAGGGGGTGTTTTCTATGAATCATCCATCAAACAAACAATACTTAACACTTCTGTGCACCAAACACACCCTAAGAGAAGAATACACCAGTTCAGCCATTACCACTTTATAGTGAGGCTGGAAGAGGTAGTCATAGATGAAATGCCATCACAGGGGCCATGAAGTAAAGAGAATAGAGAGATAATAGACTTTAGCAAGGCATTTGTCTAACTAAGATATCAGAAAATGGGGGCTTTTCTACAAAAAAACAAACAAAAAAACCCACCAAAACAATAACAAAAAAAACAAAAAACAAAAAACATTGTTTTAGGGGGAGATTCTCATACAAGGAAGGGAAATTTGATCTACAGGCAAATGAAACTGAGTTCCTGAAATGAGAGGAAAGAGAACTCATTTTAATTACCCGTGGGCCAGCATTACCAGAGTGCAGAGTGCAGAAGTAAGTGGAGATGAGGTAGGAGTTGGATCCTGCCTAATGAAGATCTGAGGGGGAGGGGGTTTCCTTACACAATTGAAACCTTGAAGGATTTTTCCATTCTATGCTTTGTTTCCCCAGTAGGGAGGCAGTTTTACTGAATCAATCAATCTACAGAGACTTCTAAGACTTAGGAAAACCAAGCAAGTCAAGAAAGGGATAATGATGCCTCTCTCTGGGGAGAAACATGGGGACCCATCACTAAGAGATCTAGAGTATAGCAGCAGTCATGATGATTCCCAGAGACTACAAAATGGAATGTAGATGCAATGTTTATTTGTAAATATTATCATGCAGATGTAGGCAGTCCCTGGACAGTATCAGGAACACTGACATTGAACTGCCTGAGGATTAACTCACTCATTAGCAAGAACCCCTGCAGACTTTCAAATCCTTACCCAACCTTGGAAGTCACACAGACACCAGCCAACAAGCCTCTCTCCTACATCCTGTGATAAGGGGAGTAGAATCCCCACCCACCCAAAGGAGCATTCATCTCAGCCTTCAGGACGGTGTTGACCTCTGAACTCTTCTGATGTTCTTTATTTCCCTATGTGCCTTGCTTCCTGTCCACTGTCTCCCTACTTTTAATGGGAAAGCCTGCTTGTCTTGCTATTGGGAAAAGCAAACTGTGGGACTGCCTTATTTTAGGAACTACCAACAAGATGGAAAAACACCAGCAAGAGGATGAAGCAGCTAACGGCCCTTTGGTTAGAGCTCTGAGGTGGTTCTTGGTCTATGGAATGGTATGGCCAGTGCTCACTATGTGATTTCTGCCTTTGGAAGTTAGCATAGTGTGAGTGCGACAAGCCAGCAGCTCCGCTCAGACACTACCCTTCTGCCGACAAAGCTGTTTTGTTTATCAAATAGGACATTCACCCCTTCCTGGGTCTTAAAAGAGCTGCTTGGGCCATGTTTGGGACATCCTTCAGGTCACTTGTACTTTTCACATTCTGTGGGAACAATGGTCCTGAGTGCTGTGACACTCCTTACCCACCCCAGAAAAAAACCCAAGGTCTATAGTCAGTGCACTTGCCTGCTCAACAGGGGGCAGGCAGTTTAACTAATAAAGAGCTTCCTTTCCAGCCTGCTGGAAACAGGCAGCCAGTGATTTTGGCCCACCTCTCAGCAGCCAGCCCTTGACAGCATAAGCCGTCATCAGTTACGATCATCACTATTCCCAGAGAGAGAGGAAAAAAACTTAGTTTCTCTATAATAAATTCATAGTATACTAAAAAAGCACTAGAGGGGAATACAAAATTGCTATTTTGGTAGGTCAGTATTGGATTGCTGCTTAACAGTAGCTATTAGTATTGACTATTAAGTCAATGAAGTCTGGTGGTTAACCCTAGTATGAGTCAGTTAATATTTGTATTTTTGATTATTTGTTATTTTGCTATTGTTCTTTTCATTCTGGCCAACGTACTGATCTGATACTGGTACTCCGGCTGATCTCCCCTTTTCCATTAAGCCCTCCCAAGCAGCAGTATTTCTGGTTGTTACATAACACTGGTGGGCTACAGGCATTTCAGATTCAAGAAACCATAGATTGAGAAATGTCTCAGCATGGACCCTCCTGTGCCTCTGAAAATAGAGACAACCTTGTGGCAGGGTTAAGACAGTGCAGAGGCTCCTCTATCTTGTCTTCTTGCTGAGGCCATTCCAGATTTAACTGGAATCTGATCTCTTGATGGAGAATCCCAAAGAGAATGACCCAGCTCTTGTTTAGGAACAAAGGTCAGGATGTTCTAGCTAACTTAGCTTCTGTTAACACTGTTTGTGCAGAACACCTCCAGCTAACTGCTAATTTTAGCTTCTGGTAAAACTGCTTACTTCAAACTGCCTACTTCTGCAAAGGCCTCACCCTGCAGCTGCCAAGCAAGATGGCAGACATGATTTCTATGTTTAAAAACCACATGTTCTGCACACTCAGTCACACCTAGATCCTGAATACCTAGATGTGGTCTCAGCCAGCTAGAATAAAGACTTTCAATTGGCTATAAACTGTGGCTGAGTGGTCATCTCTAGTGGGCTACCTGTGAGCAACCTGATGTGACTGTCCCTATGTTTCCCAGGGACTACTGTACACAAGACATTCTCATATAACCTGATGTGTGGATTGAACCCCAAATGCCAGTATGGATTCCTGAGATCTACACTCCATTGTCATCACTGTCATTTTGGTGGAACTCCATTACCCAAAAGTCTTGTTCTGAGAAACTGGGGTAATGATGCCTACAATGATTTCCTCCTTGCTCAGTTGGGCTGTCTTAGATGGGAACATTTGAAAAGCTGTCTGTCAGCAAGAGTTTATTATCAGCTTGCTCTCTTAGTCCCCTCCCCCAAATTACCAGAGAGGACTAATCCCTCTCCTGTACCATTTAAAGCCCCAGCACGGAGGCCGGGCTACAAGACAAGCTGTCACACTGTAGATGGGTACTTGGTGCCACACAGGCTCATGGAGAGCAGAGTTCAGAATGCCCAGTTTCAGCCAGAAAGCCATTCTGATGGCATGTTGCTCAGCATTATTAACAGGCAGAAAAAAGATCCATTGACTATCAATTAGATTACAATGTCTGTTTCTATGTGACTGCTTTCTATTCAGGAATAAGATCACCAATTTTTTTTTAACAATACAACCAAGAGGGTGAAAAACATTATCTAATAGGTTAGTTGTGATTATTAGGGAATTCCTCTGTTAAAAGAACCAAGAAAACAAACATTTGTGAAGACTCTACCTCTGTTTGCTCACTCACTCATTCTTTCAGCAAATATTTACTGAGCATCTGCAAGAGTCAGATACACGTAGCAGGTTCTGGGGATGAAACTATGAACAAAAGCCAACAGGTGAGATATGTATTCATTCAAACCATGTTTGGCCATTTAAACTATCAAGAGGCCCATTGCTTACATAGGAGAAGAACTTCTAGTCACCTGTAACTCCCACATAATCAGTGAGGAATTGTTGGATCTGGAGGTTTTCTGAGGCAGAAGTAGAATGATGCAGATGCCAGATAGGAAGTGCTGTGTTCTAGGATTTGTCTCAAATCTGCTATGAAGCTGATCTACTCCCTTCTCCTTGGAGTTTTCACTTCACCCCCATAATGAGGCCTTTTTCCTTGCCTAATGCTTATATATGAACGCCTGGTTCTGGGGATCTTTAATTCAGCTGCCAATCGGCAGCTTGTTAGCCCCTCTTAATATTTTGTATGATCAGGATAGGGCCACTTTACTGCTGTGGGATGTCTTTCTGTATGCTGTGAATATGTGTAGCTCTGATTGGTTGATAAATAAAGCTGTTTGGCCAGTGGTGAGGCAGAATAAGGTTAGGTGGTACATTCCAACTGGAGAGAGGAAGAGGAAAGGAGAGGCGGGAGAGACACTGTGAGCTGCCACCAGGAGAAGCAAGATGTGAAAGTACAAGTAAGCCATGAAGCCACACGGCAACTTACAGATAAATAGAAATGGGTTAAGTTATAAGAGCTAGCTATCGAGAAGCTTGAGCCATAGGTCATCTAGTTTGTAAATAATATAAGCCTCTGTGTGTTTACTTGGGACTAAGCAGCTTTGGGAAGTGAGTGGGAGAGATTTGTCCTGATCACAGGCTGGGCAGGACACAGGAAAACTTCTGACTACACTCTCCATTATGTGTTGTTCTTATTCTCTTTTATATATGACTTTTGAATGAAAAAAAGGAATAAAAAAAGGAAAGGATGTGACTGCTCCTAGGTATGGTGGAGGAGAGGTTTATTATAAATAAAAGGGAGAGCATAGCCAGAGGCAGGTACCTCTACAGGAGTCCAGAGTGAACAAGACTAGACTGAGATGGGCCATGTGAGGTGGGGGTGGAGGGAAGAGGAGAGAGAAGCTGCTAACCAAGAAGGGCATCCTTGACTAAGGACTGATCAAGAGAGTAACCAAAAACCTGGGGGAAGGGCACCCAGTCCCTGGGCTGGAGAAGGTCAGGGCAAGGGGTGGGACATGCCAGCCAGGAGGGCTCTGTAATAGGTTTGGACCAAGGGATGCTGGGAGAACCTGGATGCCAGGTCTGCTTTGATATGTTAAATAGACACCTCAGCCGTTTGTCCCAAGTGTGAGTTCTAACAACTTTAAAGTACACTTAACAACTGAGATGCTTCATTGAAGCGTCTTGACTTCTCTTGATGAAATTACAAAGGTACTTCTCTGGGTGGTCTCAGGTTAGGAACCTTAGTGGGGTTGTCTCCTTTGGAGGTCCTCTGCTTTCTCCTATCTGCTTTAGTTTGCTTCTTCCTCTAGCCTGAAGAGACATCTCTCAGGACATTATCTTTATTTCCAGAACTTCACAAAGGCTTGGGTTACCTGTCAAGCTCCAGACTGTATTTCCCACTTCCAGGAGGATTCTCCATCCATAACTGATGTCTTTCAGGGACTCCTTGAGCTGATTAGAAATTAAAGCACTGTTCTCACCTGCTGTACACCACAGCCATATGGGGAATGGTGGAAGCATACTAATTCCCCAGATACCACCCCTGGCTGATTGGAAGGGGGAGGAGGGAATCAATATTGTTGAAGGGCTCTCTGGGTGATGCTCACAGGGCAGCTGCACACATCCTGCAGCTCTCACTAATCAAGGGGCCAGAATGACCTTTTGTGGTTTGGGGCTCCAGGAGAATTCTCTCCTTCCATGGGACTTAGATGTGAATACTCTAAGCTTGCCTTAAGGGCTGGCTCTAGGGTCACACAGGCAACATGCTGAGATGGGTGCTATGCTTGGCTTAATGCTCTGTTGGCTCCACATTGAACTACTCATTAAGTCTGTACATAGCTGGTGTCTTAGTTAGGGTTTCTATTGCTGTGAAGGGACATCGTGACCATGGCAGCTCTTATAGGGAAAACATCTAATTGAGGGGGCTCGCTTACAGTTCCAGTATCGTCGTTATGGGGAGCATGGCAGCGTGCAGGCAGACGTGGTGCTGGAGGAACAGCTGAGAGTCCTACGTCATGCAAACAACAGGTGGTGTCCTGAGCATAGGAAACATCAAAGCCCTCCCCCACAGTGACACACTTCCTGAAATAAGGTCACACCCACTCCAACAAAACTACACCTTCTAATAGTGCCATTCCCTATGAGATTATGGGGACCAATTACATTCAAACTACCACAGCTGTTAAATCCTATTCCTGTCTAGTTTGTTCCCATTTTGGAACTGGACTTACTCAAGGGACAATCAGGGCTTTTCTCTGGCCTCTAATGTGAACTAAACTATTGCCTTTTCTTAATGTTCTGCAAAAGTGGGCTGCTTCTGGGAGAAATTTTTCTGTACCTCTGCCTGTGTTTCCTGTTGATCTATAAATAACATCTGACCCCTAGGTGAAACACTGCCAGGATTTCATTTTCCTACCAAGGAATGGCACATCTGGTTGGTATGACTTCAAGCTCCATCAAGACACCTCACAGACCAGCAACAGATCCATGTCTACACCCCAGACCTCACACCTTGGAGACCAGTGCAGTGGGGGTGTGTACAGCTCCCTTGAGGCAGCTTCCCAGGTATGAATGCTAGCTGTCAC
>CABHPQ010191742.1:0-25077 GCA_902168405.1 Peromyscus aztecus
TTTTAAACCAGGTATTGCTACATGGGCAGTCCTGGCCTTGAACTCACCTTACTCCTCCTTTCTCTCTCCCTCAAGTGATGAGACTCAGGGGCCACCACCCTGGCTCTGTTCCTAACATCTGCAATTAGAGCCACAGCTGCAGATGAAAGCACATTAGCACACAAGGCTTGTGCTCTTCTCCCCTGACCTCAGTGTGGAGGGTGGTAAAGGGTTCTACTATGACAGGGGACCAACAACAATTGGAATGCACATCAGTGCATCAGGACTCGGGCTCCTCTGCCTATCTACCTAAGGTTACACTGGTGAGTGTTACTTGTGTTGGACACTCTAGGAGAAGAGTCAGAGTATTCACTACAATTTCATATAAAAGTCAGTGAAAATTAATACCTTATGCAGTTCTGCTTTACATAGGAAACAGCTCTTAAAATCATTTTTGTAAAATTCATCATCTTACCTATATTTTTTAGTATGCTGACTCTACAAAGAAGGGTGGCCTCTATTTGTAATTTTGTAAACCTCATCAGACAGGGCATATGGATAGCTTATTAGAACACTGTGGTGTTATCTTTCTGCTCTTGCTGCGCTAAGGATGTTTCACCTGAACAAATACATGTGTCACTAGCAGACATTAGTGCTGAAATGTAACACTGTCCTGTAAGGGCTACAGGGTAGAGAGAAAAAAGAATCTTCTTAAAACTAAGTAACTGAGTCCCAGGACTTTTCATTATTCATGTTTTATTTAGGTAGATTTAGCTTTTGCTAGTACAGACAAAAAAGGGGTTTCTGGGCTACATAATGCTGGATGTACGTATAGACCCACTGCTTCCCAGACTTGATGGTGATCATTGACCCCAGAGTTGGTAGGGTAAATGTGACTCTCCTGGGTACTTCTGCCATGCTGAAGTGGGTGGAGTCAGCATCCAAGGCTACCGTTTTTTGTCCTAGCCATGCAGTTTAGCAGTTTAAACATATCTCCTGGTCAGAGAAGGATTATAGATTCACAATAAGACAGATTCAGATGGAATAAAACTCTAAACTGTTTACAGTGTGTATAAAAATGTACATAGGCTTGGAAGAGAGAGAAAAAGGGTTATATGCAATTATATAAAGAAATAGTGTTTTTAAAATAAAGTCTTTAAAGAGATGGTAAAAATAATATAAAAAATAAGCCATGTAACGATAGAAATCACACAGAGAGTCTGGATTATCTAGTCTTTAGGATTTTTCACTGCAAAAAGACATTTGATTGCAAAGGCTGCTGAGTCAAACCAATATATATATTTTAAAGGTATCTTGACTTCAAAATTTATGTCTAAGGATATGTTGCTTTGGAAAAGAGGTTCTGCTTTTGTTTCCACAGAAGATGAGAACCTGTGCATTGCTTCCAGGCTAATATGGTTTGATCATCCAAGATCTCCTGAAAGGTCTCCAATAACACCATGGCCCAGATGATCCAATATCCAAAATTAGCTTCAAAGCAACTGGATGAGACAATCCATCCTCATAGACTACAGCCAAGATTTAACTATAATTCTTAATTTTCTCAGGATCCCATAAGATTACCAGCATCCCCAGTAGTATGAGAAGCTATACACAAATTCACAAAATATTGGTTATAAATGTTTACTTTTATTTAAAGGAGGTTGATTATAAATGCAATCTCTTTCTAAAAGAATAAAAGTGGCTATGATATAGATATGATAGGATGAAATGATAGATTATTGAATTTACTTTTAAAGAGCAACAACTTGTTTGAAATGTTTTACAATGCTATGGATTTTAGTTTATTGATACAAATTTAAAGCTAATTTTGTTATACTGTATGTATATTTCTACTCTTGTTTAATTATGTTTGTGCAGCTCATTTGAAATTGTAATGTATAATTAAGAAATACAGATTAATAGTTAATCATCTATGATAATCAAACTTATAATCATATTAGTTGTTTTTTACTACTATACAAAGATATATTTCAGATAGATAGGTAATCTTCAAACACTTCAAAGACTTACAGAATATGGCATTTAAAATGTTTTAAAAACTTAAGACTTTCTGGACAATGAGACATGTCTGTTCCTGGGAGCACCAATTTACTTCAGAGAGGAGGATGGGCATTGAAGACACTCCATATGGAGTTTATCTTCTTCTTGGCAAAAATAGCCATTTGGGCAAGAGGTTGCTCTTGCCTGGACTGCTGATAATGTGTTGTATAAATTAGACATGCAGCATGCAGGACCCATAGGAAAATGAACACTGAATTTGCCAAAATTGAGTGAAATGGTTCTTCAGGTTTCTGCTTCACAGAGAAGCCTGCCAAATATTCTACAGAACACAGGGAAAAGCAACTAATAAACTCTAGGCCTATTGGCTAACGGTGGATGCCCCAATGTTACAGAAGAACTTTGGATGTCTGTCCAGGCAGGCAGCTGTTTCTGTCACTTCCAGAATTTTGGAAGTTGCTTACAATGCATTTCCTGTTTACCTAGGTAATATTATATTCTTCTGGGATCTTTGACATAGTTGAAGACTAGATAGTTATAATTTTCCTTAGGTGTGATAAAATATAAATTAGAAATGAAACTTTAGACTCACAAATATAGGATAAATAGAATATTTTCTTTAATTTTGCCAAATACAAATAGACTAGATACTTTAACTGTAATTTTTGCTTGGTTATTGTTCTATTATATGTAATTTTACTATGTTAAAGTTAAAACCTTCCTTTTTGATTAGACAGAAAGGGGGGAGTGCTGTGGGATTTCTTTCTGTACACTGTGAATATTTGTTGCTCTGATTGGTTGATAAATAAAGCTGTTTGGCCTATGGCAAGTCAGGTTATAGCTAGGCTGGAAATGGAAGAGAGAGACAGGAAGAAGAAAGGCAGAGGGGAGAGAGACACCAGCCACTGCCAGGAGAAGCAAGATGTGAAAATACCAGTAAGCCACAGCCATGTGGCAACTTATAGATTAATAGAAATGGGTCATGTTATAAGAGCTAGCTAGCAAGAAGCTTGAGCCATAGGCCATCCAGTTTATAAATAATATAAGCCTCTATGTGTTTACTTGGGACTAAGCAACTTCTGGACATGAGTGGGAGAGATTTGTCTCGACCATGGGCCTGGCTGGACACAGGAAAACTTCAGACTACATTTGGGGGGGGGGAGAAGTATAACAAAAATCACTGTGCTTCATAATTTCAGTGACTGCTAATTTGGAATCAGTGTGAGGGCTTCTGGATCATGGCTCCTTAGAAGGCTATTTGTCAAGGTATCAGCTCAGCTGCAATGATTGGGAAGCTTATCCTGAGGCTCTGCTTCCCATAGCACAGCTGAAGCTAACAAGCACCCATGGCTTCCTTCACACTGGCCTTGAGACTCTTCACATCATGAAGAGGGGCAGCAGCAGTCTGTAGTTTTTGAGACACACTTTGGGAATTAGGAGGAATGCTACATTCTAGTGGTTAGAAGGAAGTCACCAGGCCTGGCCCAGGCAGCAAGGAAGAAATGATGTGACAAGGGGCATTCTTTTGAAGAGAGGGATGTCAATGTATTTGCAGGCTTATCTAGACTCTCCCAAGGCAGTCCTACCAGAGCTGCTGGGGAAATAAATTTCTTCTGGTTTTACGTCACTTGTTATGGAGACAGCTAAAGGTCAAGAAGTCAAATTGTCACATTTTCTTCACAGATACACCTTTTAGTGACAAAATAGCAAAATGCCTTGGCTTGGATTTCCATAAAAGGTATATATAATGGAAAATTATTGATAAATTCCTAAAAATAATTAAGGATTTGATTATTTTGACTATATTATACCTATGATTTTTAGACATCCACCAAAAAAATAAAAGTTCACAAGATATAGCAGCAAGAAAATTTCAAATTATTCATATGAACAAAAACTAGATGTATCGAACACATACAAACCAAATGCACCCAAATCCTAGTGCACATTCTTTGATTAGCACAGTACACAAGTGTGTTTTTGAGATTTAAGGCCTCACAGAATGCTCTCCAATCCAATATCTCAGGCTAAGCTAAATTTCCCGTCTTACACAGCTATGGATTTCTATTCTTCGGTGTATCCTCTGAGCCTGCAGTGGAACTGCTCGTTGAATGGCTTCCTCTTCCTATTGGATTTCTGTTAGTAGTAGCACTTTTTTGTTCCAAATTATTTAAATGACGTATACTACCAATACAACACTTTATATTTTACAGGGAAATAAAATCTCATAACACTTTCTGAGCTGGCACTGTTAAACTCTCAGGACAGGAGAATTTTCTATAACACTGTTTTCTTAGGTGTGAGTGTGAAACCCAGGCCAGCTTCCACTAGGGGCTAGGGGCCTGGGCTCCATTCTTGCTCCTCTCTCCTCTTTTTTCTCTCCTTTCTCTCCTCTTCCATCTCTTCTCTCTCTCTCTCTCTCTCTCTCTTTCCCTCTCTCTCTCTCTCTCTCTCTCTCTCTCTCTCTCGTAATCTAGTCCACTAGCATGACATGAGGACACTCAAAGGAAACTGCAGGAGCCTCTCTGCTCCAAAAGTGTAAGGCAAAAAACTTGAAAATGACAAGCCATATATATATATAATTGTAGTGGGAAAAAAAATGACATTTTATTTACACCACCAAGGGTCTTTCAGTTACAAAAACAATGAAAATGTAAGCAAGAGCTTTTTTTTTTTTTTTGACTCAATGACTTTGAAGGATGAATTAAGTCTTCTTGTTGACATTGGTGATTCACTTGCTTTTGAAGTTGTAGGAAGGAATGAGGTCTCCTAATCTTTGCTAAAGGGATTGGACGTGTCAGTAAGGAGAAGAGATTGAGGAAGGTGTTTATTTGGTGTCACAGGGCATGACACAGGGTGTGACAGACCTGATTTAGCTCATGAGCAGAAAATCATAAAAACAGCCACCTCTGAAAAGGCAGAAATCAGTGTGAGGCCAGTAGCCAGAGAGGGACATAAAGGGTGCTCTTTTGTCTTGGTGACTGAAAGGATGCCCACATCTGAGGGGAGATAGGGATTATTCAAATGCACATTTTGACTAACCACTTTGGTCTTGTTTTGGGGTAAACAAAACCATCCTGCTTCACCTATGACTTTCTAACTACTCCAGAAAACAACAACAACAACAACAACAAAAAACAGAATTCCATAAATAAGATGTTCATATGTAGACAACTGAAGCTTCTAAGAAAAGGACAGTACATTTGTTTCTCCACTGGTCTCAGCCATGGTGTACAACTTGTCTTTCTAAGTCAGAGAGTCAGCCAGCCATGTTCCTGGGACCCCTGGTTTCCTCAGAGTTCTTCACAGATGATAGATATGATTGGAGTGGAAGACTTTATCCCAGTAATCTACCTCCAAAAAAGTGATTCAATTGTCTGTTTCATCTGAAGGATTTTCAAGTACAATGCTAGTTGAAGGAGGGGTTTATAATCAGCCTAAGGCAGTGAAACACACACACACACACACACACACACACACACACACACACACACACTCCAAAGGCCACTAAGAATAGAACTGAAAGGAAGTAATTCATTGTAGAAACCTAGGTTCTGTCCCAAGTGATACTCATGAGAAGATCAGGCATCCCATCTTCAAGAGTCCCCCAAAACCTCTCCATTGAGCTGGTCTTCCAGCAAGGGGTTGAGTCCTAGGACTCTGTGGTGTGTGGATATTGTGTAACTGTTTCCTCTGAAATTGAAAAATTCCATCTTTCAAAGAAGTTCCTTTCACAAGAGGGTAAACAACTCAAAATAGCTTCAGTAAGTCCCTAAAACTGACCAGATTCACTAGGCCCCTCCCTACCAGAATAAGCAATAAAAGCTAAGAGTGCCTTTCAGACATATGGAAGCTGGGTGGCAAAGATCCTCAGAGGAAAAAAAGTGCAAAGGAGACAAACTAGCTGCCCTAAAAGAAGCAAAAAACAGCCAAGCTTCCTGAAAGTGATTTAGACTGAGGCACCTGGAACAGACACTCTCCATCCAAGCTGGCTGGGTGGTGTGCTCTGGGTTCCCAGCTTTGTGAACGGTCACACATGCTGAGGTGGGCTTTGATGGCAGCTGACTTTGATCCATTTCTGCTCCTGTAAGTAACACCTCACCCATACCCCTGTAAGGAACCAGATCTCCCCAGAGCTGCTAGGCTAAGAGCAGCACAGCCTGAGATTGGTGTGGAAGGTAGGCTCCTAGGGTGAGATGGCTTTGGTTAGAGCTGGTGGGGAGAGGTAGGGCAAAACAACTCAAAATAGCTTCAAGAAGTCCCTGGACATGGCCAGATTCCTAGGTCTCTCCCTGCCAGAATAAACAATAAAATCCGAGTGTTCCCCTCAAAAATATTCCTGTAAGTAATCTCAGTAAAACTCACTGGTACACCAAATAGGAGATGAGTAGCCATGTTAAAAAAAATGATTTTTCTATAAAATTCTCCTATGAAAATGTTCCCACATTAGAAGGTGAAGGAATAGCACACCCTTCTGTCAGAGCAGCTCCTGGATGATATGTTAAACATTCTACAATGTCAGTGTTTAACTCTCTACCTAAGTAGCGTTATCTGAAAGACAAGAGGCTAAGAAAGTCTTACAAATGTGACAAGTTATCAAATTTAACTATAAATCATGTGGAAAAGTTCATAGTTTATATTTTTCCATTATATATTCATATAAATAGTGTTATAGTAGTGCTTTATCCACTATATTTTGTATTCTGGTTAAGTTACAAAGAAAATTGGTAGTACAATATGGAAATATCAATAATTTCTGCATGTCTAAGAATGTATTTCCCAGCTCACTAACTACAGAGACAATTCTTTTCTAATGTGACAGCATTATGCCCAGTTCCATTCAATTTGATGAATATTTACTGAGCACTTTGCATGCCAGATAGAACACACATAATTCTTACCCACCAGGAGTATACTGCCTGGGAGAGTGATAGAATGCCACGGTGTGTCACACACAGCTATCATAAAGTTTTTGTTAAGAACCCAGAGTGGGTCCGCTGGTGTATCACCTTATCTCCCTTCAGGATCACTGCACCCATTCCTCCCAAAGTGGAGCTTGGTGGGACCGAGCCCTTCTAAGATGCAGCCCAGGTTCAAATCTATTATGTGCAGAAGTGTAAAGGACCAGCTTCCAAGCTTTTTGGGCATCTACCTGAAGGGCCACCCATGGTCCATAGTGCCACTGGGGGCATCTGGAGAGACTGTGTCAGTGTCTATATATCCAACCTTACTTCTGGCACTATCCCAATATATTAGCCTGCAACAGTTTTCTAATAATCATCCTATGTGTACACCTTTACCTCAGAGCCCATGTTTTAGGAACCTCACCATGCAGAACCTCACTGAGTCTATCATTATGTATTCATCACAATTATATCTTTATTTGTATAACACCATCATACATATTACGGATGCATATGATCTGTGTCCACCCCAGTGATGATGTCACACATTAGGAACATCATCACCCCCATTTTGTAGATCAATGGAAGAAGTGATTTACTTACTCCCCTCTAATCACACGTTTCCTAGGAAGCAAAGTTAGAGTAGGAACAGAGTTTTTGTTGGCTGGATCTTATCACGCTGCCTTCTCTAATCTTGCTGACATAAAAGATTAAGGGTCCAAGCTTGTGTTTTGTTCTACATGCTGCCACACTTGGCATTCATTCAGGGGGTCACGCAGCCAGCCACTATCTGGAGATCAAGAGCATGAAGAGTGACATTACTTTGTCCAGTACTTCTCGCACAGGCTTATCTATAAAATGTTGCAACATTGGAAATGCCGCCCAGGGAAGTGGCTGACAACACGGATAGCTAGCCTTTTGTAAATAAAAGCTATTTCATCATTTAGCCACAGTTCAGTGATTTAAGTGTGAATGTGAATCTTCCACTGATAGAAAAGAGAAAACAGGGAAGCAAGATGAAGGTGAAGCTAAAAGAGATGAACACAATGTCTGATTTAAGTGTGTAACAACTCAGGGCTCCAGAATAAAGCACATTAACTTTGAGCCACTGAGGGAATGGCAAATGCTGCCAATCATAAAACGAAGATGGCATTGCAATAAGGCAGGTTTCTACTGAATAACAGGGCAGTTTGAATTATAATATCCTATGTTTAGTATGCTCTGTGGCATACAGAAAGAAATAAATTTATCTCCATAAAAATGTTCAAGGGTACTAGATATAGTCTCCAGGTATGGTGGGTAAGATAAGTAAAAGGAAGTTTACAGTGTAGCCTTCTGACCGTGTCCCCAGCCTCTTCTGAACATGCCTGATGACACCTGATAACTCATTTGCTTCTACTCAATGGAAAGATCAGCAGAGAGGTAAACCTTTGCTTTTGTACATTTCAAAACCCACAAGGTGTGAGAACAGCCTGGAGGAAACACCTGTCACAGTGCATTCATACAAAGAGCTTTTATTTGCTTTTGTATACTTCAATTCTTTCCATTTTCAGGGTACTTCTGGGGGTGGCTCATGGCTCACTGTCACAGCCTTCTAACTCAGGAGGTGAAGGAGCTTGATCAACAAAACACAAGAGGAAATGGTAGGCTCAGGGTTTTGATTTAAGCAATCGGCTCAGAGGGCCAGTCCTTGCCCATGATGTCTTCTTGCTTCTTTTGTTCATAAACAGACCTCATCCATTGTATAATCCTCCTATGGAGCTGTTCTTACCACAGGGATATGAGTGACTGTTGCCTTCGCAATAGAAGCAGCAGCCACAGAAATATTTATGGAGCACTTACTAGCTGTCAAGTCTCAAGTCTCATGAGAAGCACTTTACATGCTTTTTGTCATTTAAGATCCCAAGATTTAAAAAAAAAATTGTCTTAAGGGAAATGAATGTGCCTGACAAGAAGTGCCCAAAGACAACCTAAGTGGAGAAATTACCATGAGCTAAAGTGATGGCAGGAGGGAGGAGGAGTGCTCTTCTCAGCTAAGGGGAAATTTATTCAGAATCAAAAGGAATATACATTGAAGGCAAATTAGGATTTATTAAGCACTGTGTGACAGACTCCAGACTAGGCTGCTTTGTATACGTACTCTTACCAGCATTAATCATTGTTACTTCCATATACAGATGAGAGATTGAAGATACATCCAAGTTACCTAGCCTGTCCCATTCTGTGGTCAGTGGTGGCAGTCAGAATGAGATATGCATTGTTTGACTCTGTGGCTAGCTGCCTCTTCTCATAAAAGTTGAGGGAGGTTGTTGGAAAAAAAAAAAAAAAAAAAAAAAGGACATATAATGATCAGATGACAGTACCTGGAAATTCTGGGAGCGATGGGGAAGGAATATAATGCAGAAAGGCACACTGAGTCTATTCACAGGTTGAGGCATTTGATTACAGAATTTATAGAGCCTCCAAACTTCCTGGAAAAGGTGTATCACAATAAGTCATTTTATAACAACGTAGAAAGCAAGCAGGCATTTGACAAATGTTTAAAAATTCTTAGGAAGATGCCACACTAGCTCATTACATCTTTGTTGTTGTTGTGCCTACATAATATTGTTAAACCCATATTATGACCATGATCGCCTTCCCCTAGGAGGTACATCTACTAGGAACATCCACCTCTCAGTCACTTCCTGGCTGTGGGAAATAATGGCATCATTCTCTTTTTCAGGCTTCAGATTTCACACCACATAGACTCTGCTGAGGACTTGTAAGCTAAGAGACTTAGAAATTACTTTGACATGTACTTTTAAAGATCATAGACATGAATGTTGGAGAGATGACACATAGATGACAGATACAAAGAAAGGTGATAGATGAATTGATGGATGATGGATGGTGGATGGGTGGATGGATGGATTGATGGCATCCTCCACCCAGTCCCTGTGTCTTTGAAGCATCCTCTATCTAGGCCATGTGTCCATAAATCATTCTTTACCCAACCCATGTGTCTCTATTGCATCTTCTTTTCAGAGCACCTGTCAATGAAGCATCTTCCATCCAACCAGTGTGCTGTGGATCATATTCTACCAGCTCACATATATGTGGAGAATATTCTTCCTAATCCATGTGCCTGTGTTATCTGTCATTGGAGAATCTTCCACTCAGACATATATTCTAGATATGTTTGTGGACCATATTTCATAATGCCCTGTGCCTGGGGACAATTTTCACCTCACATGTTTGCAAAGTATCTTCCATCAAGCCCATATGTCTTCAGAACATCTTATGTCCAGCCGAGGTCTATTGAGCATCTTCTACACAGTTCACTTTGTGTGGCACATTTTCTACTACCAGCTGTCAGCCTCCAGAATCCCATCCCAGAAAACTGCCAATGATGATGTCCCAGCCTTCATCATATCCTTCACTCCTAAGTTGAGGTATTAGGCATGTTTTGCTCACTGAGGAAGACATAAACATTGTGGTGGTTTGTATAGGTATGTCCCCCATAGACTCATGTGTTTGAATGTTTCGCCTATAGGGACTGGCACTATTAGGAGATATAGCCTTGTTAAAATAGGTGTGGCCTTGTTAGAAGAAGTATGTCACTATGTGGGTGGGCGTTAAGGTCTCATATATGTTCAAGCTATGCCTAGTGTGGTATAATTTACTTCCTGTTGTCTGTGGATCAAGATATAGAACTCTCAGCTTCTTTTCCAGCACTATGTCAATCTGCAAGCTGTCATGATTCCCACCATAACCATAATGGACTAAACCGCTGAAACTGTAGGCCAGCCCCAATTAAATGTTCCTTTGTAAGCGTTGCCATGGTCATGGTGTCTCCTCACAGAAGTAGAAATGCTAACTAAGAAAGAAGTTGGTACCAAAAGGGGTTGTTGCTGTGATAGGCTTGATCCTGCATTTGTTTGGAAGATGGTGGACTTTGGACCAGAAAAGCAGTTGAATGCTTTAAGTGAGGCTTAATAGGCCATACTAATAGGAACACAAAAGACAGTGGTGCTGAGAGTGATTTGAACTTTGGGAGCCAGGCTCAAGAGGTTTCAGAGGAGAAGGATTTTAGTATGTTGCCAAGAGATCTTTCTTATGATATTTTGGGGAAGAATGTGGCTGCTTTGTGCCCTTATCCAAAGAGTCTGCCTGAGGCTAAAGTGAAGAGATGTGGATTAATTCCATTGGCAAAGGAAATCTCAAAACAGCCTAGTATAGACTCTGTCATGTGGGTATTAGTGGTAAATCTAATGAAGATTTATAGTGAAAAGGAGCAAGCTGAATGAAGAAAAATACAAAATGTACAATTTGAGGAGAAAGGGTATAGTGGTATTTTATTTGTACTGAAATGTGATTTTATTTGTATGTTAATAAAGTTGCCTAGGGGTCAGAGCTATTAGCAAGCCATAGCGAAAGCCGGTTGTGGTGGTGCACGCCGGTAGGATTTGGTGAAGGAGGTGCACGCCTTTAATCCCAGCACTTGGTAGACAGAGCTAGGTAGATCTCTGTGTGTTCAAGGATACAGCCAGCATTGGAGACACACACTCCAGTTTGTGTCTGGAGGTCTGTACAGACAGGCAGTGATGAGGCAGTTACGTGGTTGGGTTTACAACCAATGAGAGGGCAGAACAGAGAGTGTCTTTAAAGACAAACAGACAGGAAGTAGCTCTCTTTCAGAGAGGTCTCTTGGCTGAAGAAGCTAGCTGCAGCAGGCGGGTAAGGCTCTTAGCTCTGACCTCTTGGGCTTTTATCTTTACATTGGCTCTGTGTTTCTTATTTAATAAGACGGTTGGTTACATCTACAAAAGGGAGCACCAGGAAGTGGAATGGAGCTAAGTCCTGTGTTCAAGGAGATAAATAGATTAAGAAATGGAATAAAGCTGGAAGGTAGTGGCACAAGCCTTTAATCCCAGCACTCAGGAGGCAGAGGCAAGAGATTCTCTGCAAGTTTGAGGCCAGCTTGGCCTACAGACTGAGTTCCAGGACAACCAGGATTACATAGAGAAACCAAAAACAAACAAAAAATGAAATGGAATAAAGAGAGTGGTGATCTCAAGGCAAGATTCCACCCAGATAAGCTTCCAACTTGTATTTAAAGAAAAACTCAGAGCCAGATGTGGTAATGCATACCTTTAATCCTAGCACTCCAGGGGCAGAGGTAGGAGGATCTCTGAGATCAAGGCCAGCCTGGTCTACAGAGCAAGTTCCAGAAAAGCAAAGTTTAGGCACTGAAGGAAACCATTGAAAACCAAAATCTGGTAAAAATAATTTCCTTCCATGACTAAGGAAAGTCACTGAGGCTAGGTGTGTTGCAGAGGTGTCCCTGCATGGAGGCCCAGAGAGGCCATTGTATGAAGCCGTGAAGGTGAAATCTGGATTGCCTTAGAGTCCATAAGATGTTGGAGAGGCCAGAGAAGTGCGATACCTGCCAGGGGAAGCTGCTGACAGGGAGTGGAACCAGCCTAAGAGAAAGAAGTGTGCTGCAGTCAACAAAGCTGAAAAGAATGGGAGGTCTGAAGAGCACTTTGAAATCAGACATGGAGATACAGAGTTTGGAGTTTGCCCAGTTGGTTTTCTGTCTTGCTTTGGTTCAGTATTTCCTTACTGTGATCCCTTTCCTCCATTTTGGAATGATAATATATATCCTGTGCTATTATATGTTGGAAGTATCTTCTTTTTTTATTTTGTTTTTATAAGGTATTATAATTTAAGAGATTGCATGAATCTGAGAAGAGACTTTGAACTTTGGATTTTTAAACATTGTTGAGAGTGTGACAGACTATGGGAACTTTTATGTGGAGGCCCACAGAGGTTTCCTAGTGAGATCTGAGCTTGCTTTATTCAGCAGGGCTGAATTAGAGGATGGCTTGACCACATGTGTGGTTTCCAGGTGATTGAAAAGAGTCTGCATTTGGCTGTGCTAGGGGGAAATCTTCTGCTCCTCCCCTTGGCATTCCTACAAAAAGCCCTTTTGAAGAGATAGAAGGATCTGGTGGACATTGATCCAGACCCTCCTGAAGCTATCCTGTGTTTCTGTTTATTTCTCTCCCTACTATGTTTCTGTCTAATGTTTCTTATCCCTCTCTCCTCAAGAGTATGCTGGGGGAAAAGTGGGATCTGGCTTCCCACAGATAGTGCCAGATGGTTCAGGGACCCTCACAGAACAGGAATTTAACTAGGGTCTTGGTGAAAGGAGATTGGAGGTGTGGAAGAGCAGGGGGCATGCCTGGTAGTGAATTAAAAGTAAAGGTGATGGTATTCTACTTTCAGGAGTATATAAATGAAGCAAAGTGGCTGGAAGAAATGCCAAGCAAGAAGTTAGGCTGCAGCAAACATCTCTCTCTAAGTTTCTTTCTTTCTCTCTCTCTATTAATTTCTATCTATTAAAATTAGGAAAAAATATAGAATTAAGTATAGGAATATAGTGTAGGAAAAAACTTAGAAGAACAACAAGGCAAAGGAACTGTGTTCTTGGGACTCTGAATGCAGACTCCTGGGTATAACACAAATTGCTAAAATGTCTTATTAATTAAAAAAAAACAGAGCCAGATATTGGGGTGAAAGCTGGAAGACCAGAGAAACAGAACAAGCCACAGCCAACCTTATCTTACCAAGTCCTCAGCCTCCAGAGTGAGACTTTCTATTTACTCACGCTTTATATAACTCTGTGCCCTGCCATCTTCCTTCCTTCTTCCTAGTGCTGGGATTAAAGGCGTGTGTGCTTCCCAAATACTTGATAGCAAAGGCATGAGATCTCAAGTGCTGGAATTAAAGGTATGTGCCACCACTCCTGGCTCTGTTTCCAGTGTGGCCTTGAAATCACAGAGATCCAAATGGATCTCTGCCTCCCAGAGTAATAGGATTAAAGGTGTGTGCCACTATGTCTGACCTTTATGTCTAATTTGGTGGCAGACTATGTTCTTTCATGCCGAGATAAGTTTTATTGGGGTGCACAAATAAAATATCACCACACCTGGGGAAAAAAATAAGAGTCAAAGTGAAAAAATATGCTGGGTGGTGGTGGCGTACACCTTTAATTCCAGCACTTAGGAGGCAGAGCCAGGCAGATCTCTATGAGTTTGAGGCCAGCCAGGTCTACAAATCGAGATCCAAGACAAGCACCAAAAGTACACAGAGAAACTCTGTCTTGAAAAACAAAAAAAAAAGAAAAAAAAAGAAAGAAAAAAAAGAAAAAAAAGAAAAAAAAATACTATGAGGAAAATGGGCCAGAAAAAGATTCCTGTGGAAGCTTTAGCCTATGGACAGCTTAGATCTGATTCCTGAGCAGTAGGGAAATGAACTTTCCCTGAGGCAGATGTGGACAAAACAAAACCCTCCTTTCTGCTGGCAGATACTCTTACAATACCGTACAATCAGAGTCAGTTTCTTCTTGGCCATGAAGTCGAGTTAAGGGAACTTAGTAATCTCTCTCTTGAAAAACTGGAAGCTTTTCAGGTCTTTCTTTCTCAGGTCTTTTTTCTTTCTGTAAGGGCAAAATTAGAATCACCTGGAAGGAATGTCTATTAGAATGGAAAGCTTGCCCATAACTGTCCTAGCACATACACACACAAAAAAAAACCTCTCAGAATATCGTAAACACTCTTTGATAGTCCTGTCTCCCCTTCAAGTCAGTATTACAAACAAGGCAAAAATGGGAACTTACCCCCAGAATAGAAAAGAGTTAGTCAAGGGCTGAGCCATGGCCAAGGCATCAGGGACTCTGCATCTGGGGAAAGGAGACAAGCCAGGACAAAGAGGATCTATCTGGAGTGGGGAAGAATTTCTCTGAAAAAGCTCTTATTTCAAGTACTCTTCACTGACCCAGTGAGGTGGGGGAGCGAAGCCCCAAAGGGTTTTTGCTTCTGGCATCAAGTGCTGCTGGTCTGAATGCATGTGGGCAGACAGGTGTGACCCATTCTGGGGACAGTGCCAGGTGAATAGTCTGATTAAGGAGGTACATCTGTATGAAAACCTCCCATGGCAAAAGAGCAAAAGTACAAATACAGAGAATACAGACCTAGTGAATGGAACCGGGAGTACAGCGGCTGCAATTGGCCAGAGCTGAGTTTTCTCCCAGACCCATAAAGGCAGATTGGGAAATGTAGTTCTTAACAGTGTAGCGGTGGTATAAGCAAGCCCATAGGAAATCACAGACTGGGACAAAAGCTTTCAAATGTTCCTCGTAATAGAGAAGTAAGACACCCAAGGGAAATATCAAGCAAATGCATGTTTTAATTCCTTTTAAACAGCATAAGGAATTTAAAATGGCTTGCTGCTGGTACAGGTACAGCCCAAAATGTTGTTTTTTTCCAAGTGCTGTTAGAAAGCTTAGCTTACCTCCTGAAAACAGGAAACAGGTGAAAGCCTGCCTGTCAGGAGGCAATTAAAATGTTAATGCTGTTTGTCAACAAGCCATTTTGACACCCTTTAGAAAGCAAGGAAAAGATCCTTCTAACACCAGGAAATTACTTTGGGTATGGAAAAAACTTAACGGGCGAATAAAAAACTTGGGTTGTGCTTGAAATGCAAGAGAGAAACATTGGCATCGTTAAAAGAGCTTATGGTAATCTTAAGATGCAGTTTTAAAAAATTAAGAAAGGAGAAATTTTACCCTCAGTCACCAAATGAAGCTTGCGGGCTGGCTGAGTTTGGTGAGGTGTGTTGTACACAGGAGTGTCAGCTCCAGTGACACTCCTCCAGAAGAGCTGGGGTAAGAGCATTGGAACCAGTGTTCTTGATGTGGAGGTTCCATCCTGAAGTCTCTAGAAAGCAGGAGAATAAGGGGCCGCAGACTGCTGAGGAGTTTGGGACAAAGGTTTTGTGTCTATTGGAATGAAACAGAACCTGGAGCCACACTGCTTAATGTATGGTGCCTTTAAGAAACAGTTTGAGTATACAAAAACTCTAGAGCCACTAACAAATTAGGCTCTGACTTCAAACTGTCAGGAAAACCTTCAGGATGATATCAAAGCTGACTGTGAACTCTGAACTTCAAAAATGAAGCAGTTTTGAGTTCACCTATAATTTTAACTGTGGTAACTCACAATTTGTGAACTCTCTGTCTTGTTGGAAGAAAATGTAGATAGTTCTGTTAAGAGATTTTTTCTAGATGTTTGCTAAAGTTTGTAAAATAGTCCTATAGAGTTTCCCTTTGAATATGTTTGTAAAAAATGTAAATATGCGTAGTGATATCCATGCTAATTGTAATTATGTATAGTAATGTTCATACTAGAATTGTTTTTATTACTCCATCAGTATCTGTCTAGTCCAGACAAATTAGGTAGCATTAATTTTTATTTTTTTTTTTTGTTTTTTTTTTTTTGTTTTTTGTTTTTTTTTTTTTTTTCTTTTTGTTTTATGTGTATTGGTGTTTGCCTGCATATCTGTGTGAGGGTGTCAGATCTTGGGAGTTAGAGACAGTTGTTAGCTGCCATGTGGGTGCTGGGAATTGAACCCAGGTCCTCTGGAAGAGTAGTCAGCGCTCTTAGCCTCTTAGCCACTGAGCCATCTCTCCAGCCCCAGGTAGCATTAATTTTTAAAGGCATATGATTTATAAACCAAATCAATCACATTAAAAGCACCCTGAAGCCTTTGTCTTCTTTTACCTTCAGATATATTTGAACACTTTTTATGATAGCCCAAAATATAACTTTATGGTCTCAGTGGCCCCTGGAAAACTTAAGCGAAGGTGTCTTAATTTAGGGGAGCTTTTCTGTCTTCTTCCTAGAAGTTTTCATTCCTCTTCTGTTTCTGTTCAGAAAGGGGTAGGCTTCTTACAATCAAGTTAATTTGTACAGAAATTCTGCTACTGTGGTAGAAACACATGTATATATGAGCTACTTAAACAACTAAAATTGTCTATATAATAAGCATGGGTTTTTGTTTACTTGAGTGGATACTTAGAAGTGTTTTAAAATGAATGCCTTCTCTTGCGAATCAAAATAGTCTCTTGAAAATTTTATTGACACTAATAATTAGTGTCCTAGGTTCTTTGTATATTGACAATGAAAAAAGGTAATTGCTCTAATTTTTAAATTAATGAAGCTTAATTCTGATTTTATTGTATTCAATTTTTTAATGAATATAAGCATGTAGAAAGTCTTGCCTTTGGGAAGAATATCTGTTAGGAGGGAGTTTTGATTTAGAAAAGGGCTTAGCACAGCTAAAGCTGCTACAGATATCTTAGACCCATTCAATAAGGACATTGTAGCTTTATCATCCTTTTCTCCTTTACTGGGGGTGTGGCAGCCTAGGGATCACTGTGGATGTTTCAACTATTTGCAAGCTCTTAGTAGGGGCCTGAGTCAGAGCTGAGTTAGGCTCTGTACCCACTCTTGCCAGGAGCTGGTAGTCAAAGATAGTCAACTTTCTTCTTCCTAGCTTCCAACCTAAGCCAGAGTATGCTTGATTTACAGTTTATCTCTGAGACAGGTAAGGAAAATTAGTAAAGAAGAATGACCTAAGACAGGCACAGTCTACCTGAAGAGCCTGGGAGCCCTTTATTATATCAAGATGGGGGAATTGTGGAGGCCCACAGAAGTTTCCTAATGAGACCTGGGCTTGATTTACCTAGCAGGGCTGCATTAAAGGATGGCTTGACCATGTGCATGATTACTAGGTGATTGAAAGGGACTGCATCTGGCTATGCTAGGGGGAGGTCTTCTGCTCCTCTCCTTGGCATTCCTATAAAAAGTCCTTTAGAAGAGATGGAAGGGGCCTATGGATATTGATCCAGGCCCTCCCAAAGCTATCCTGTATTTCTGTCTGTTTCTCTCCCCACTATATTTCTGTCTAAATATATTTCTATATTTCTTATCCTTTTCTCCTCAAGAGTACTCTGGGGAAAAAGTGGGAGCTGGCTTCCCACACTTCTGAAATTGGACTGAATGCATTTTGCATTATGTTATGCCTAAAAACCTATGGGTGCCAGGGAATGGAATGTGGTGGTTTGCATAGGTATGGTCCACATAGACTCATGTGTTTGAATGCTTGGTCTATAGTGAGTGGCACTATTAGAAGGTGTGGCCTTGTTAGATTCGGTGTGGCCTTGTTGGAGGAAGTGTGCCACTATGGGGGGTGGGCTTTGAGGTCTCATATATGCTCAAACTATGCCTAGTATGGGATAGTTCACTACCTGTTGTCTGTGGATCAAGACGTAGGACTCTCAGCTTCTTCTCCAGCATCATGTCTGCCTGCATGCTGTCAAGATTCCCATCAAAACCAAATTGGACTAGGCCTCTGAACTGTAAGCCAGCCTCAATTAAATGTTTTCCTTTATAAAAGTTGCCATGGTCATGGTACCTCTTCACAGCAATAGAAACCCTGACTAAGATACCCATTTAGGCTGAGTAGACATGTCTTAAGATAAAATTATGCAGATACTTTTTTACTAGATTTCCAAATATATAAACAACTGACTGTATGTGGATACTTTGTAATCCCATGATCATTCAAATGAACTCAAACACTGGAGAAATTTTGTACTCCAAGGTCAACTGAAAATACAGAGGATTGTCAACTGTTCTGTCTCCCTCATTCTAAGCAAAGCCCTTGTATGGCACCTCTGTCACTGTAGAGTATGAAGAACATTTGAAGTTCCACCCCTGCAGGGCCTTGAAGAGAAGTATCAGCTTTCCCTCTTCATGCAGAGACAGGCAGTTGCAAACTCACACAGTACACACAGGAGGTACTGCATGCTTTGAACAGTTCATGGCAACAGTGGAGTGATGAAATCTGTCTTAGTGTTTTCTATTGCTGTGACAAATGAAATGATTAAAAGAAACTTGAGAAAGAAGTGTTTATTTCATCTATAAAACTCAGATCCTACTCAATTGCTGAGAGAATTTGGTGCAGGAACTCAAAGTAGGGACCTGGAAACAAGAAGTGATAGATACATGAAGGAGTTCTGCTTACTGGCTTGCTCAGCCTTGCCTTCTTATACAACCCAGGACCACCATCCCAGAGCAAGCTGAACCCTACCATGTCAAACATTAACCAAGAGAATATACCACAAGATTGCCAACAGGACAATGTGGTGGGAGCATTTTCTCATCTGAGATTCCCTCTTTCAAAATGACTCTGGCTTGTGTCAAGTTGACATAAAATTAGCCAGCCCAGACCATATATGTATATGTGCATGTGTGCATATAATATACATATAGTATAAATATGTATATGTACTTTCTTGTTTGTTTAATTTAATTTAGTGTTTGTTATACCTTATTTTGGGGGACAAGGTCTTACTTTGTAGCCCAAGCCAGCCTCAAGTCACTATGTAGCCCAGGTTGAACCTCCTGCTTCAGCTAGATGGGTGTTGGGATTATATGTATGGACCACCAATGATTGGTTCTACAGGCACATTTTTAAAACTTACTTCTGTGTTGGCCGGCTGCACTCGTCTGAGGCTTGCTTTCTTGTTTTTATTTGGCCCATAGTGTGAGGAAATACTTTAGAATTGTGGTTCTATTTGACCCACTACTGAAGTAGGGAAAGCAAGCCACTTTGCAGTCCCCATGCCTTCTCCATCACTCCCTCCGCCACTTCAGTAAAGATACCCTCAAACCCATCTTAACCCATCCTGAGAGAGTGAGGAGATGAAGGAAGGAGCAGCTGAGGTAAGCACCCATCCTGAGAGAGTAGGGAGATGAGGGAGGAAGGAGCAGCTGAGGTAAGCATACCAAGGTCATGATGTGATCTTCATCTCAAGGACAGCAAGAAACCCTTGTGTTTCTTTTTGCCTTAAGTAAGGACTTTGAAAAGCCAATAAGCATTAATTAAGCAGAATTTGGTTGAGTAAAACATTTTGTTTACCCTGAAGCACTTAAAGGCACCAACTTAGATAACCTCAGCTCACCTACAAGGCAAGCAATTACGAATGCTCTCATCTTAAATTCCATGGACAGGAAGAACCCTCAGACTCCAGTTTGCCCAGGTTATTTATACAACTCAATTTACACAGCCTCATACTCTCCTTAACCAATAATATTAAATGTAGCCATTTCGCCATTTTCATTCATTTCTGCAACAGATGTTCATGGGGTACCAACTGTAAGTGATCACTCATCTAGTACTGGGGACACAGTGAATAGAACAAAGGAAATCTCTTTGCTGCAGAATTACCATTACATTTGGAGCTAGATAATCTAGGCAACACCAAAAATACCAGCTTTAAAAAAGTCAAATGATTTCTTTTTATACTTTGAAGGAAAGGGATTTGTTGATTCTAAGAAGAGAAGCTCAAAGCTGAGACTACTTCTTATACATGGCCACAAATTGTGGGGCTTTCTGAGCACTGTGGCCAAGGGGATGATTAGGCAACTAGAGACTTAACACTTCTTGCAAGGGACTGATCAGGATGCCAAGAAGGGCAGAATGCTGACAGCAGCTATGAGCTGTATGCTCCATCCTCCCAGGGCACCTGTGGTATTTAAAAGCAAGTCAACCCACTAAATACATTTTATAATGTCAACATACAAAAAGAGGGCAACTTCTGACTGCATATGACCTCATATGCACCCCAGTCTTGAAGTACTATGATTCAAAGTGACAGTAAGACTCCAAAGAACAGCCCCAATTTGTCTGTTATCCAACTAAAGGTTACTTGGTCTAATTCTATCTTTGCAACCTTGTGGAGGAAAATGATGATCCAATGATCTTTTATTTTTCTTTCCATACCCTTTTAATTTGTCCTAAATCATAATGTATGCCATAACAACTAACTCATAAAATGCAGGGGCTCTGCAAATGACATCAACTAACTTTTATCTCTATTTTTTATTAGATTTATTTTCAAAAGTATAAAACTATAAATCACAAATAATAGACTTATCTTACTAAACCCAAATACTACCTTCTTTGTTTAGCTCCTAACAATGGAAAAAAAATAAGGAGCTGAGGGAACCATGAATTAGATGTTCGGAGTATAGTGCATGCATCTGTTCACTCCATTTTTCTTATGTCAGCTCGGGCACCGCAAAAATGTTGCTAGTAAATTGTAAGAAGGAATATCTGTCAATATAATCTTGGAAGCAGCTACAAATAAATTCAATCAAGGGGGAACAAGTATGACTAATAAACTCCAGTGAGAATTAAGGAGCCATTCAAAAAGCAGAATGGACACTGATGTACTATTTGAAAATAAGATTGTTTCTTTGAACAGTCTATTCATAGCGAGTTCTTTAGATGCTTGCATTTTGGCAATGGCTCTCAGAAACTGAGTAAAGTTGACCCCTTTGGGAAAATGTATTTTTTTCTCACCCCCTGTGGTAGAAGGGCAAGCAAGGGTTGAAGGCAGAATTAGACGTGTATCAGGGAAAAGAGCAAGACATGAAGGAAATTAGAGCATTTGGGGAGCTTGTTCCCTCTCTGCTTTCTAGTGCACAGCCATCTGTTTCCCATCTATAGGGATGGAGAATATAATCAGAGTGGTAGTGCAGGTTGATAAAGGGAACGCTTGTGTGTTCTGATGTGATCAGCTCCCTGCTGGTAGATGGAAAGATCTTCCACTGTCATCAGGCCCCATCCACCCACAATTGGATGGTCTTCCCAGAATCCTGGACAGGTCTCCAGGAGACATGGGACTTCTGAAAGAAGCCTCAGACAAACACAACTTGTGAAAAGGCATTCCCCAAACAGGCCAGATAGAGGACAAACTGGCTCCCTGTCTTAGTTGGGCTTTCTGTTGCTGTGAAAAGACATATGACCACAGCAACTCTTATACAAGAAAACACTTAATTGAGGTGGTTTGTTCAGAGATTACAGTGGGGTGTCTTACAGTTCAGAGATTCAGTCCATTATCATCATGGTGGGACATGGTGGCATGTGGGCTGACATGGTACTGGAGAAGTAGCAGGCAACAGGAAGTTGTCTAAGATATTGGGCCGTATCCTGAGCATATATGAGACCTCAAAGCCTGCTTCCACAGTGACACACTTCCTCCAACAAGACCATACCTACTCCAACAAGACCACACCTCCTAATAGTGCCACTCCCTTTGGGGGTAATTTTCTTTCGAACCACCATATTCCACTCCCTGGTCCCCAAAGGCCTATAGCCATATCAAAATGCAAAAATGCATTTAGTCTGATTTCAAAAGTCATCATAGTTTATAACAGTCTCAAACTTATTTAAAAGTTTAACATTCAAAGTCTCTTCTTAGATTCATGCAATCTCTTAACTGTAATCCCCTATAAAATCAAAATAAAAAAAACAGATCACATACTTCCTACATATAATGGCGCAGGATATATATTATCATTCCAAAATGGAGGAAAGGGGGCATAGTAAGGAAATACTGAACCAAGGGAAGACCGAAAACCAACTGGGTCAACTCTAAACTGCATCTCCATGTCTGATGTCAAAACACTCTTTGAATTTCCAACTCCTTTCAGCTCTGTTGACTGCAACACACTTCTTTTTCTAGGGCTGTTTCTACTTCCTGTTAGCAGCTTTCCTTGGTGGGTATCCCACTGTTCTGGCATCTCTAATAGCTTGGAGTATCCTAGGCAATCCAGGCTTCAAGTTTACAGCTTCATGAAATGACCTCCCTGGTTCTCCATTCAGAGACACCCCTAACACATGCCTGGTCTCAGCAGCTTTCCTTAGGCATGGAGGCAAATTCCGTGACTTCTTCCTTTGATCCTTGACTCTAAAGCCAGACCATGTAGCTGAAGCTGCCAAGTTCTGTTACTTGCTGGGGCTGGAACATGGCCCCCTCATACAATTACATCTTCACCAGCTTTCTGTCCTTCACTGCCTAAGCTTGGCTGTCCTGAAACTTATTCTGTAAGCCAAGCTGGCCTCAAATTCAGAGATCTACTAGCTTCTGCCTTCCAAGTACTGGGATTAAAGGTGCGCCCTACTTCACCTGGCTCTAAGTTTTTCTTTAATTCATTTTCACAAGTTGGAAACTTAGTTCGGTGGGATCTTGCCCTGAGGTCATCACTCCCTTTATTCCATTTCTTAATCTGATATCTCCTTGAACATAGGACTTCATTCCATTCCACTTTTGGTGCTCCTTTTCTCCTTAAATTTTACATTTTGTAATATACCCTGCTCAGCTTGCTCCTTTTCATTATAAGTCTTCATTATAGTTAGTGCTAATAATCATATGATGAAGTCTATAATAGGCTGTTTTGTGATTCCTCTGCCAATGGAATTAAGCCAAAACTCTTCACTTCAGTCTTAAGCAAGTTTTTTGGACAACGGCAAAAATCAGCTACATTCTTCACCAAAATATCACAAGAACAATTTCTAGGCAACCTACCAAATTTTTTCTCCTTTGTAACTTCTTGAGCAAGGCCCCCACAGTTCATCAGATCTGTCTTCCATGTTCCTACTGGTATGGCCCATTAAGCAGTGTTTAAAGCATTCTTCTGCTTTCCTAACCCAAAGTACCCAAGTCTATATTCCTCCGAACAAAAACATTGTCAGGCCAATGACAGCAATATCCCAGTCCCTGGTACCAACTTCTGTCTTAGTTAGGGTTTCCATTGTTGTGAAGAGACACCATGGCCATGGCAAGTCTTACACTGGAAAACATTTAATTGGAGAGGCTTGCTTTTGGTTCAGAGGTTTAGTCCATTATCATCATGGTGGAGCATGGCGGCATGCAGGCAGACATGGTGCTGTAGAAGTAGCTGAGAGTCCTACATCTTGCAGGCAATAGAAAGTGGTCTGAGACACAGGACAGTGTCTTGAGCATATATAAGATCTCAAAGCCTGCTTCCACAGTGAAACATTTCCTCCAACAAGATCACACCTACTCCAATAAGGCCACATCTCCTAATAGTGTCACTCCCTTTGGGGGCCATTTTCTTTCGAGCCACCACACCACATTTCAGCACAAATAAAATATCACCACACCCCTGATTGAAAAGGTGGACTATCATGCACTAGTCTGATAGGGAAAGCATAGGTAACAGGAGCATGATTCCAAGTACAGGGCATGGCTTGCTGCCAGCCTAGTGTCTTTCTCCCACCTCCCAGAGAAGAATATACTCACTACAAAACAGAGTTGTGGCTACATGATGCTCATCCTCAAGTTTTAGTGAGCTTGAACATCTACCAGGGTTCTTGTTAAACAAGCAGATTGCTATTCCACAGGGCATGGCATGGATAGAGAGGGGCTGCCATTTTTATAAATTCACAGGTGATGTTATTGCTATTAGTACAAGGGTTTTCAAGGTCAAGAGAGTCTTTAGGTCACTTAGGAGAAGGCTGCTCTTTAGGCTGGCAGGGAGAAGAATAACAGTGATGACCAATTCAGAGGAGGGTTACACCTGCCAAGGACAGCTGAGAGCAGAAAGAATAGCTCCATCTGGGCACGGTGGTACATACCTGTAAACCTAGCACTTGGGAGGTGAAAGAGGAAAGGTCAGGAGTGAAAGGTCAGTCTCAGCTACATAGTGAGAGGAAGGCCCACCTGAGACACATAGAACATTGTCCATAAATAAATAAATAAATCATAAATACTAGTGAGAAGACTCAGCAGGTAAAGGAACTTGCTACCAGGCCTGCTGACTCCTGAGAGTTGTCCCACATCTCCTCTTCTATGCGTGGTATATGCGTGCCCCCACACATGCACGTGCACACACAAAACAGATTAGTGTGAAATAATAATAATAAACAAATTAAAAATAAATAACCTCCAGTGACCTTTAGAGAACAAAATCCTCTAGAGCCCAAGATTTAGAATCAGAATGACTCCAGATGCATCCATGCTGTAGTCATGCAGTCTCTTAGGCACATGGGCTAACACTGAGTCTGCATTCTCTCTTAGCAAGTGGGCTCCCTGTGCCTACTACACTAGGTAGTGAAGATTAGCTGAGATAATGTAGGGATATCCTGGTACCCCTTAGCGCATGATAAATGGGGGTGTTGGCAATTTTCCCATAATCCAGCTATATGCCCATGCCTGAAGCAGGATCACCCAAGCCTTCTTAACTACAAGGCTCTGTCTGTGGCATGTCCACTAAACATCTCAAGATGTTGGTGAAAGAGTAACATGAAGGATAGAAAATCCATTTTTCCTTCCTCTTTTCTTTCCAGCTCCAGAAATGTAGGCAGTGGAATAGCTAAAGCCACAGGGGTTCAGTGACTAAGTGTAGCCACAAAGATGACATCACACTCCTGTAGATGACCTCCAGGTGCAGGAGCTGCAGCCACAAAG
>CABHPQ010191743.1:0-24738 GCA_902168405.1 Peromyscus aztecus
TTTTAAACCAGGTATTGCTACATGGGCAGTCCTGGCCTTGAACTCACATTACTCCTCCTTTCTCTCCCCCTCAAGTGATGAGACTCAGGGGCCACCACCCTGGCTCTGTTCCTAACATCTGCAATTAGAGCCACAGCTGCAGATGAAAGCACATTAGCACACAAGGCTTGTGCTCTTCTCCCCTGACCTCAGTGTGGAGGGTGGTAAAGGGTTCTACTATGACGGGGGACCAACAACAATTGGAATGCACATCAGTGCATCAGGACTCGGGCTCCTCTGCCTATCTACCTAAGGTTACACTGGTGAGTGTTACTTGTGTTGGACACTCTAGGAGAAGAGTCAGAGTATTCACTACAATTTCATATAAAAGTCAGTGAAAATTAATACCTTATGCAGTTCTGCTTTACATAGGAAACAGCTCTTAAAATCATTTTTGTAAAATTCATCATCTTACCTATATTTTTTAGTATGCTGACTCTACAAAGAAGGGTGGCCTCTATTTGTAATTTTGTAAACCTCATCAGACAGGGCATATGGATGGCTTATTAGAACACTGTGGTGTTATCTTTCTGCTCTTGCTGCGCTAAGGATGTTTCACCTGAACAAATACATGTGTCACTAGCAGACATTAGTGCTGAAATGTAACACTGTCCTGTAAGGGCTACAGGGTAGAGAGAAAAAAGAATCTTCTTAAAACTAAGTAACTGAGTCCCAGGACTTTTCATTATTCATGTTTTATTTAGGTAGATTTAGCTTTTGCTAGTACAGACAAAAAAGGGGTTTCTGGGCTACATAATGCTGGATATAGGTATAGACCCACTGCTTCCCAGACTTGATGGTGATCATTGACCCCAGAGTTGGTAGGGTAAATGTGACTCTCCTGGGTACTTCTGCCATGCTGAAGTGGGTGGAGTCAGCATCCAAGGCTACCGTTTTTTGTCCTAGCCATGCAGTTTAGCAGTTTAAACATATCTCCTGGTCAGAGAAGGATTATAGATTCACAATAAGACAGATCAGATGGAATAAAACTCTAAACTGTTTACAGTGTGTATAAAAATGTACATAGGCTTGGAAGAGAGAGAAAAAGGGTTATATGCAATTATATAAAGAAATAGTGTTTTTAAAATAAAGTCTTTAAAGAGATGGTAAAAATAATATAAAAAATAAGCCTTGTAACGATAGAAATCACACAGAGAGTCTGGATTATCTAGTCTTTAGGATTTTTCACTGCAAAAAGACATTTGATTGCAAAGGCTGCTGAGTCAAACCAATATATATATTTTAAAGGTATCTTGACTTCAAAATTTATGTCTAAGGATATGTTGCTTTGGAAAAGAGGTTCTGCTTTTGTTTCCACAGAAGATAAGAACCTGTGCATTGCTTCCAGGCTAATATGGTTTGATCATCCAAGATCTCCTGAAAGGTCTCCAATAACACCATGGCCCAGATGATCCAATATCCAAAATTAGCTTCAAAGCAACTGGATGAGACAATCCATCCTCATAGACTACAGCCAAGATTTAACTATAATTCTTAATTTTCTCAGGATTCCATAAGATTACCAGCATCCCCAGTAGTATGAGAAGCTATACACAAATTCACAAAATATTGGTTATAAATGTTTACTTTTATTTAAAGGAGGTTGATTATAAATGCAATCTCTTTCTAAAAGAATAAAAGTGGCTATGATATAGATATGATAGGATGAAATGATAGATTATTGAATTTACTTTTAAAGAGCAACAACTTGTTTGAAATGTTTTACAATGCTATGGATTTTAGTTTATTGATACAAATTTAAAGCTAATTTTGTTATACTGTATGTATATTTCTACTCTTGTTTAATTATGTTTGTGCAGCTCATTTGAAATTGTAATGTATAATTAAGAAATACAGATTAATAGTTAATCATCTATGATAATCAAACTTATAATCATATTAGTTGTTTTTTACTACTATACAAAGATATATTTCAGATAGATAGGTAATCTTCAAACACTTCAAAGACTTACAGAATATGGCATTTAAAATGTTTTAAAAACTTAAGACTTTCTGGACAATGAGACATGTCTGTTCCTGGGAGCACCAATTTACTTCAGAGAGGAGGATGGGCATTGAAGACACTCCATATGGAGTTTATCTTCTTCTTGGCAAAAATAGCCATTTGGGCAAGAGGCTGCTCTTGCCTGGACTGCTGATAATGTGTTGTATAAATTAGACATGCAGCATGCAGGACCCATAGGAAAATGAACACTGAATTTGCCAAAATTGAGTGAAATGGTTCTTCAGGTTTCTGCTTCACAGAGAAGCCTGCCAAATATTCTACAGAACACAGGGAAAAGCAACTAATAAACTCTAGGCCTATTGGCTAACGGTGGATGCCCCAATGTTACAGAAGAACTTTGGATGTCTGTCCAGGCAGGCAGCTGTTTCTGTCACTTCCAGAATTTTGGAAGTTGCTTACAATGCATTTCCTGTTTACCTAGGTAATATTATATTCTTCTGGGATCTTTGACATAGTTGAAGACTAGATAGTTATAATTTTCCTTAGTTGTGATAAAATATAAATTAGAAATGAAACTTTAGACTCACAAATATAGGATAAATATAATATTTTCTTTAATTTTGCCAAATACAAATAGACTAGATACTTTAACTGTAATTTTTGCTTGGTTATTGTTCTATTATATGTAATTTTACTATGTTAAAGTTAAAACCTTCCTTTTTGATTAGACAGAAAGTGGGGAGTGCTGTGGGATTTCTTTCTGTACACTGTGAATATTTGTTGCTCTGATTGGTTGATAAATAAAGCTGTTTGGCCTATGGCAAGTCAGGTTATAGCTAGGCTGGAAATGGAAGAGAGAGACAGGAAGAAGAAAGGCAGAGGGGAGAGAGACACCAGCCACCGCCAGGAGAAGCAAGATGTGAAAATACCAGTAAGCCACAGCCATGTGGCAACTTATAGATTAATAGAAATGGGTCATGTTATAAGAGCTAGCTAGCAAGAAGCTTGAGCCATAGGCCATCCAGTTTATAAATAATATAAGCCTCTATGTGTTTACTTGGGACTAAGCAACTTCTGGACATGAGTGGGAGAGATTTGTCTCGACCATGGGCCTGGCTGGACACAGGAAAACTTCAGACTACATTTGGGGGGGGGGAGAAGTATAACAAAAATCACTGTGCTTCATAATTTCAGTGACTGCTAATTTGGAATCAGTGTGAGGGCTTCTGGATCATGGCTCCTTAGAAGGCTATTGTCAAGGTATCAGCTCAGCTGCAATGATTGGGAAGCTTATCCTGAGGCTCTGCTTCCCATAGCACAGCTGAAGCTAACAAGCACCCATGGCTTCCTTCACACTGGCCTTGAGACTCTTCACATCATGAAGAGGGGCAGCAGCAGTCTGTAGTTTTTGAGACACACTTTGGGAATTAGGAGGAATGCTACATTCTAGTGGTTAGAAGGAAGTCACCAGGCCTGGCCCAGGCAGCAAGGAAGAAATAATGTGACAAGGGGCATTCTTTTGAAGAGAGGGATGTCAATGTATTTGCAGGCTTATCTAGACTCTCCCAAGGCAGTCCTACCAGAGCTGCTGGGGAAATAAATTTCTTCTGGTTTTGTGTCACTTGTTATGGAGACAGCTAAAGGTCAAGAAGTCAAATTGTCACATTTTCTTCACAGATACACCTTTTAGTGACAAAATAGCAAAATGCCTTGGCTTGGATTTCCATAAAAGGTATATATAATGGAAAATTATTGATAAATTCCTAAAAATAATTAAGGATTTGATTATTTTGACTATATTATACCTATGATTTTTAGACATCCACCAAAAAAATAAAAGTTCACAAGATATAGCAGCAAGAAAATTTCAAATTATTCATATGAACAAAAACTAGATGTATCGAACACATACAAACCAAATGCACCCAAATCCTAGTGCACATTCTTTGATTAGCACAGTACACAAGTGTGTTTTTGAGATTTAAGGCCTCACAGAATGCTCTCCAATCCAATATCTCAGGCTAAGCTAAATTTCCTGTCTTACACAGCTATGGATTTCTATTCTTCGGTGTATCCTCTGAGCCTGCAGTGGAACTGCTCGTTGAATGGCTTCCTCTTCCTATTGGATTTCTGTTAGTAATAGCACTTTTTTGTTCCAAATTATTTAAATGACGTATACTACCAATACAACACTTTATATTTTACAGGGAAATAAAATCTCATAACACTTTCTGAGCTGGCACTGTTAAACTCTCAGGACAGGAGAATTTTCTATAACACTGTTTTCTTAGGTGTGAGTGTGAAACCCAGGCCAGCTTCCACTAGGGGCTAGGGGCCTGGGCTCCATTCTTGCTCCTCTCTCCTCTTTTTTCTCTCCTTTCTCTCCTCTTCCATCTCTTCTCTCTCTCTCTCTCTCTCTCTCTTTCCCTCTCTCTCTCTCTCTCTCTCTCTCTCTCTCTCTCGTAATCTAGTCCACTAGCATGACATGAGGACACTCAAAGGAAACTGCAGGAGCCTCTCTGCTCCAAAAGTGTAAGGCAAAAAACTTGAAAATGACAAGCCATATATATATATAATTGTAGTGGGAAAAAAAATGACATTTTATTTACACCACCAAGGGTCTTTCAGTTACAAAAACAATGAAAATGTAAGCAAGAGCTTTTTTTTTTTTGACTCAATGACTTTGAAGGATGAATTAAGTCTTCTTGTTGACATTGGTGATTCACTTGCTTTTGAAGTTGTAGGAAGAATGAGGTCTCCTAATCTTTGCTAAAGGGATTGGACGTGTCAGTAAGGAGAAGAGATTGAGGAAGGTGTTTATTTGGTGTCACAGGGCATGACACAGGGTGTGACAGACCTGATTTAGCTCATGAGCAGAAAATCATAAAAACAGCCACCTCTGAAAAGGCAGAAATCAGTGTGAGGCCAGTAGCCAGAGAGGGACATAAAGGGTGCTCTTTTGTCTTGGTGACTGAAAGGATGCCCACATCTGAGGGGAGATAGGGATTATTCAAATGCACATTTTGACTAACCACTTTGGTCTTGTTTTGGGGTAAACAAAACCATCCTGCTTCACCTATGACTTTCTAACTACTCCAGAAAACAACAACAACAACAAAAAACAGAATTCCATAAATAAGATGTTCATATGTAGACAACTGAAGCTTCTAAGAAAAGGACAGTACATTTGTTTCTCCACTGGTCTCAGCCATGGTGTACAACTTGTCTTTCTAAGTCAGAGAGTCAGCCAGCCATGTTCCTGGGACCCCTGGTTTCCTCAGAGTTCTTCACAGATGATAGATATGATTGGAGTGGAAGACTTTATCCCAGTAATCTACCTCCAAAAAAGTGATTCAATTGTCTGTTTCATCTGAAGGATTTTCAAGTACAATGCTAGTTGAAGGAGGGGTTTATAATCAGCCTAAGGCAGTGAAACACACACACAGACACACTCCAAAGGCCACTAAGAATAGAACTGAAAGGAAGTAATTCATTGTAGAAACCTAGGTTCTGTCCCAAGTGATACTCATGAGAAGATCAGGCATCCCATCTTCAAGAGTCCCACAAAACCTCTCCATTGAGCTGGTCTTCCAGCAAGGGGTTGAGTCCTAGGACTCTGTGGTGTGTGGATATTGTGTAACTGTTTCCTCTGAAATTGAAAAATTCCATCTTTCAAAGAAGTTCCTTTCACAAGAGGGTAAACAACTCAAAATAGCTTCAGTAAGTCCCTAAAACTGACCAGATTCACTAGGTCCCTCCCTACCAGAATAAGCAATAAAAGCTAAGAGTGCCTTTCAGACATATGGAAGCTGGGTGGCAAAGATCCTCAGAGGAAAAAAAGTGCAAAGGAGACAAACTAGCTGCCCTAAAAGAAGCAAAAAACAGCCAAGCTTCCTGAAAGTGGTTTAGACTGAGGCACCTGGAACAGACACTCTCCATCCAAGCTGGCTGGGTGGTGTGCTCTGGGTTCCCAGCTTTGTGAACGGTCACACATGCTGAGGTGGGCTTTGATGGCAGCTGACTTTGATCCATTTCTGCTCCTGTAAGTAACACCTCACCCATACCCCTGTAAGGAACCAGATCTCCCCAGAGCTGCTAGGCTAAGAGCAGCACAGCCTGAGATTGGTGTGGAAGGTAGGCTCCTAGGGTGAGATGGCTTTGGTTAGAGCTGGTGGGGAGAAGTAGGGCAAAACAACTCAAAATAGCTTCAAGAAGTCCCTGGACATGGCCAGATTCCTAGGTCTCTCCCTGCCAGAATAAACAATAAAATCCGAGTGTTCCCCTCAACAATATTCCTGTAAGGAATCTCAGTAAAACTCACTGGTACACCAAATAGGAGATGAGTAGCCATGTTAAAAAAAATGATTTTTCTATAAAATTCTCCTATGAAAATGTTCCCACATTAGAAGGTGAAGGAATAGCACACCCTTCTGTCAGAGCAGCTCCTGGATGATATGGTAAACATTCTACAATGTCAGTGTTTAACTCTCTACCTAAGTAGCGTTATCTGAAAGACAAGAGGCTAAGAAAGTCTTACAAATGTGACAAGTTATCAAATTTAACTATAAATCATGTGGAAAAGTTCATAGTTTATATTTTTCCATTATATATTCATATAAATAGTGTTATAGTAGTGCTTTATCCACTACATTTTGTATTCTGGTTAAGTTACAAAGAAAATTGGTAGTACAATATGGAAATATCAATAATTTCTGCATGTCTAAGAATGTATTTCCCAGCTCACTAACTACAGAGACAATCCTTTTCTAATGTGACAGCATTATGCCCAGTTCCATTCAATTTGATGAATATTTACTGAGCACTTTGCATGCCAGATAGAACACACATAATTCTTACCCACCAGGAGTACACTGCCTGGGAGAGTGATAGAATGCCACGGTGTGTCACACACAGCTATCATAAAGTTTTTGTTAAGAACCCAGAGTGGGTCCGGTGGTGTATCACCTTATCTCCCTTCAGGATCACTGCACCCATTCCTCCCAAAGTGGAGCTTGGTGGGACCGAGCCCTTCTAAGATGCAGCCCAGGTTCAAATCTATTATGTGCAGAAGTGTAAAGGACCAGCTTCCAAGCTTTTTGGGCATCTACCTGAAGGGCCACCCATGGTCCACAGTGCCTCTGGGGGCATCTGGAGAGACTGTGTCAGTGTCTATATATCCAACCTTACTTCTGGCACTATCCCAATATATTAGCCTGCAACAGTTTTCTAATAATCATCCTATGTGTACACCTTTACCTCAGAGTCCATGTTTTAGGAACCTCACCATGCAGAACCTCACTGAGTCTATCATTATGTATTCATCACAATTATATCTTTATTTGTATAACACCATCATACATATTACGGATGCATACAATCTGTGTCCACCCCAGTGATGATGTCACACATTAGGAACATCATCACCCCCATTTTGTAGATCAATGGAAGAAGTGATTTAGTTACTCCCCTCTAATCACACGTTTCCTAGGAAGCAAAGTTAGAGTAGGAACAGAGTTTTTGTTGGCTGGATCTTATCACGCTGCCTTCTCTAATCTTGCTGACATAAAAGATTAAGGGTCCAAGCTTGTGTTTTGTTCTACATGCTGCCACACTTGGCATTCATTCAGGGGGTCACGCAGCCAGCCACTATCTGGAGATCAAGAGCATGAAGAGTGACATTGCTTTGTCCAGTACTTCTCGCACAGGCTTATCTATAAAATGTTGCAACATTGGAAATGCCGCCCAGGGAAGTGGCTGACAACACGGATAGCTAGCCTTTTGTAAATAAAAGCTATTTCATCATTTAGCCACAGTTCAGTGATTTAAGTGTGAATGTGAATCTTCCACCGATAGAAAAGAGAAAACAGGGAAGCAAGATGAAGGTGAAGCTAAAAGAGATGAACACAATGTCTGATTTAAGTGTGTAACAACTCAGGGCTCCAGAATAAAGCACATTAACTTTGAGCCACTGAGGGAATGGCAAATGCTGCCAATCATAAAACGAAGATGGCATTGCAATAAGGCAGGTTTCTACTGAATAACAGGGCAGTTTGAATTATAATATCCTATGTTTAGTATGCTCTGTGGCATACAGAAAGAAATAAATTTATCTCCATAAAAATGTTCAAGGGTACTAGATATAGTCTCCAGGTATGGTGGGTAAGATAAGTAAAAGGAAGTTTACAGTGTAGCCTTCTGACAGTGTCCCCAGCCTCTTCTGAACATGCCTGATGACACCTGATAACTCATTTGCTTCTACTCAATGGAAAGATCAGCAGAGAGGTAAACCTTTGCTTTTGTACATTTCAAAACCCACAAGGTGTGAGAACAGCCTGGAGGAAACACCTGTCACAGTGCATTCATACAAAGAGCTTTTATTTGCTTTTGTATACTTTAATTCTTTCCATTTTCAGGGTACTTCTGGGGGTGGCTCATGGCTCACTGTCACAGCCTTCTAACTCAGGAGTTGAAGGAGCTTGATCAACAAAACACAAGAGGAAATGGTAGGCTCAGGGTTTTGATTTAAGCAATCGGCTCAGAGGGCCAGTCCTTGCCCATGATGTCTTCTTGCTTCTTTTGTTCATAAACAGACCTCATCCATTGTATAATCCTCCTATGGAGCTGTTCTTACCACAGGGATATGAGTGACTGTTGCCTTCGCAATAGAAGCAGCAGCCACAGAAATATTTATGGAGCACTTACTAGCTGTCAAGTCTCAAGTCTCATGAGAAGCACTTTACATGCTTTTTGTCATTTAAGATCCCAAGATTTAAAAAAAAATTGTCTTAAGGGAAATGAATGTGCCTGACAAGAAGTGCCCAAAGACAACCTAAGTGGAGAAATTACCATGAGCTAAAGTGATGGCAGGAGGGAGGAGGAGTGCTCTTCTCAGCTAAGGGGAAATTTATTCAGAATCAAAAGGAATATACATTGAAGGCAAATTAGGATTTATTAAGCACTGTGTGACAGACTCCAGACTAGGCTGCTTTGTATACGTACTCTTACCAGCATTAATCATTGTTACTTCCATATACAGATGAGAGATTGAAGATACATCCAAGTTACCTAGCCTGTCCCATTCTGTGGTCAGTGGTGGCAGTCAGAATGAGATATGCATTGTTTGACTCTGTGGCTAGCTGCCTCTTCTCATAAAAGTTGAGGGAGGTTGTTGGCAAAAAAAAAAAAAAAAAAAAAAAAGGACATATAATGATCAGATGACAGTACCTGGAAATTCTGGGAGCGATGGGGAAGGAATATAATGCAGAAAGGCACACTGAGTCTATTCACAGGTTGAGGCATTTGATTACAGAATTTATAGAGCCTCCAAACTTCCTGGAAAAGGTGTATCACAATAAGTCATTTTATAACAACATAGAAAGCAAGCAGGCATTTGACAAATGTTTAGAAATTCTTAGGAAGATGCCACACTAGCTCATTACATCTTTGTTGTTGTTGTGCCTACATAATATTGTTAAACCCATATTATGACCATGATCGCCTTCCCCTAGGAGGTACATCTACTAGGAACATCCACCTCTCAGTCACTTCCTGGCTGTGGGAAATAATGGCATCATTCTCTTTTTCAGACTTCAGATTTCACACCACATGGACTCTGCTGAGGACTTGTAAGCTAGGAGACTTAGAAATTACTTTGACATGTACTTTTAAAGATCATAGACATGAATGTTGGAGAGATGACACATAGATGACAGATACAAAGAAAGGTGATAGATGAATTGATGGATGATGGATGGTGGATGGGTGGATGGATGGATTGATGGCATCCTCCATCCAGTCCCTGTGTCTTTGAAGCATCCTCTATCTAGGCCATGTGTCCATAAATCATTCTTTACCCAACTCATGTGTCTCTATTGCATCTTCTTTTCAGAGCACCTGTCAATGAAGCATCTTCCATCCAACCAGTGTGCTGTGGATCATATTCTACCAGCTCACATATATGTGGAGAATATTCTTCCTAATCCATGTGCCTGTGTTGGATCTTCTCTGAGTGTTGTCATTGGAGAATCTTCCACTCAGACATATATTCTAGATATGTTTGTGCACCATATTTCATAATGCCCTGTGCCTGGGGACAATTTTCACCTCACATGTTTGCAAAGTATCTTCCATCAAGCCCATATGTCTTCAGAACATCTTATGTCCAGCCGAGGTCTATTGAGCATCTTCTACACAGTTCACTTTGTGTGGCACATTTTCGACTACCAGCTGTCAGCCTCCAGAATCCCATCCCAGAAAACTGCCACTGATGATGTCCCAGCCTTCATCATATCCTTCACTCCTAAGTTGAGGTATTAGGCATGCTTTGCTCACTGAGAAAGACATAAACATTGTGGTGGTTTGGATAGGTATGTCCCCCATAGACTCATGTGTTTGAATGCTTGGCCTATAGGGAGTGGCACTATTAGGAGATGCAGCCTTGTTAAAATAGGTGTGGCCTTGTTAGAAGAAGTATGTCACTATGTGGGTGGGCGTTAAGGTCTCATATATGTTCAAGCTATGCCTAGTGTGGTATAATTTACTTCCTGTTGTCTGTGGATCAAGATATAGAACTCTCAGTTTCTTTTCCAGCACCATGTCAATCTGCAAGCTGTCATGATTCCCACCATAACCATAATGGACTAAACCGCTGAAACTGTAGGCCAGCCCCAATTAAATGTTCCTTTGTAAGCGTTGCCATGGTCATGGTGTCTCCTCACAGAAGTAGAAATGCTAACTAAGAAAGAAGTTGGTACCAAAAGGGGTTGTTGCTGTGATAGGCTTGATCCTGCATTTGTTTGGAAGATGGTGGACTTTGGACCAGAAAAGCAGTTGAATGCTTTAAGTGAGGCTTAATAGGCCATACTAATAGAAACACAAAAGACAGTGGTGCTGACGGTGATTTGAACTGTGGGAGCCAGGCTCAAGAGGTTTCAGAGGAGAAGGATTTTAGTATGTTGCCAAGAGATCTTTCTTATGATATTTTGGGGAAGAATGTGGCTGCTTTGTGCCCTTATCCAAAGAGTCTGCCTGAGGCTAAAGTGAAGAGATGTGGATTAATTCCATTGGCAAAGGAAATCTCAAAACAGCCTAGTATAGACTCTGTCATGTGGGTATTAGTGGTAAATCTAATGAAGATTTATAGTGAAAAGGAGCAAGCTGAATGAAGAAAAATACAAAATGTACAATTTGAGGAGAAAGGGTATAGTGGTATTTTATTTGTACTGAAATGTGATTTTATTTGTATGTTAATAAAGTTGCCTAGGGGTCAGAGCTATTAGCAAGCCATAGCGAAAGCCGGTTGTGGTGGTGCACGCCGGTAGGATTTGGTGAAGGAGGTGCACGCCTTTAATCCCAGCACTTGGTAGACAGAGCTAGGTAGATCTCTGTGTGTTCAAGGATACAGCCAGCATTGGAGACACACACTCCAGTTTGTGTCTGGAGGTCTGTACAGACAGGCAGTGATGAGGCAGTTACGTGGTTGGGTTTACAACCAATGAGAGGGCAGAACAGAGAGTGTCTTTAAAGACAAACAGACAGGAAGTAGCTCTCTTTCAGAGAGGTCTCTTGGCTGAAGAAGTTAGCTGCAGCAGGCGGGTAAGGCTCTTAGCTCTGACCTCTTGGGCTTTTATCTTTACATTGGCTCTGTGTTTCTTATTTAATAAGACGGTTGGTTACATCTACAAAAGGGAGCACCAGGAAGTGGAATGGAGCTAAGCCCTGTGTTCAAGGAGATAAATAGATTAAGAAATGGAATAAAGCTGGAAGGTAGTGGCACAAGCCTTTAATCCTAGCACTCAGGAGGCAGAGGCAAGAGATTCTCTGCAAGTTTGAGGCCAGCTTGGCCTACAGACTGAGTTCCAGGACAACCAGGATTACATAGAGAAACCAAAAACAAACAAAAAATGAAATGGAATAAAGAGAGTGGTGATCTCAAGGTAAGATTCCACCCAGATAAGCTTCCAACTTGTATTTAAAGAAAAACTCAGAGCCAGATGTGGTAATGCATACCTTTAATCCTAGCACTCCAGGGGCAGAGGTAGGAGGATCTCTGAGATCAAGGCCAGCCTGGTCTACAGAGCAAGTTCCAGAAAAGCTAAGTTTAGGCACTGAAGGAAACCATTGAAAACCAAAATCTGGTAAAAATAATTTCCTTCCATGACTAAGGAAAGTCACTGAGGCTAGGTGTGTTGCAGAGGTGTCCCTGCATGGAGGCCCAGAGAGGCCATTGTATGAAGCTGTGAAGGTGAAATCTGGATTGCCTTAGAGTCCATAAGATGTTGGAGAGGCCAGAGAAGTGCGATACCTGCCAGGGGAAGCTGCTGACAGGGAGTGGAACCAGCCTAAGAGAAAGAAGTGTGCTGCAGTCAACAAAGCTGAAAAGAATGGGAGGTCTGAAGAGCACTTTGAAATCAGACATGGAGATACAGAGTTTGGAGTTTGCCCAGTTGGTTTTCTGTCTTGCTTTGGTTCAGTATTTCCTTACTGTGATCCCTTTCCTCCATTTTGGAATGATAATATATATCCTGTGCTATTATATGTTGGAAGTATCTTCTTTTTTTATTTTGTTTTTATAAGGTATTATAATTTAAGAGATTGCATGAATCTGAGAAGAGACTTTGAACTTTGGATTTTTAAACATTGTTGAGAGTGTGACAGACTATGGGAACTTTTATGTGGAGGCCCACAGAGGTTTCCTAGTGAGATCTGAGCTTGCTTTATTCAGCAGGGCTGAATTAGAGGATGGCTTGACCACATGTGTGGTTTCCAGGTGATTGAAAAGAGTCTGCATTTGGCTGTGCTAGGGGGAAGTCTTCTGCTCCTCCCCTTGGCATTCCTACAAAAAGCCCTTTTGAAGAGATAGAAGGATCTGGTGGACATTGATCCAGACCCTCCTGAAGCTATCCTGTGTTTCTGTCTATTTCTCTCCCTACTATGTTTCTGTCTAATGTTTCTTATCCCTCTCTCCTCAAGAGTATGCTGGGGGAAAAGTGGGATCTGGCTTCCCACAGATAATGCCAGATGGTTCAGGGACCCTCACAGAACAGGAATTTAACTAGGGTCTTGGTGAAAGGAGATTGGAGGTGTGGAAGAGCAGGGGGCATGCCTGGTAGTGAATTAAAAGTAAAGGTGATGGTATTCTACTTTCAGGAGTATATAAATGAAGCAAAGTGGCTGGAAGAAATGCCAAGCAAGAAGTTAGGCTGCAGCAAACATCTCTCTCTAAGTTTCTTTCTTTCTCTCTCTCTATTAATTTCTATCTATTAAAATTAGGAAAAAATATAGAATTAAGTATAGGAATATAGTGTAGGAAAAAACTTAGAAGAACAACAAGGCAAAGGAACTGTGTTCTTGGGACTCTGAATGCAGACTCCTGGGTATAACACAAATTGCTAAAATGTCTTATTAATTAAAAAAAAACAGAGCCAGATATTGGGGTGAAAGCTGGAAGACCAGAGAAACAGAACAAGCCACAGCCAACCTTATCTTACCAAGTCCTCAGCCTCCAGAGTGAGACTTTCTATTTACTCACGCTTTATATAACTCTGTGCCCTGCCATCTTCCTTCCTTCTTCCTAGTGCTGGGATTAAAGGCGTGTGTGCTTCCCAAATACTTGATAGCAAAGGCATGAGATCTCAAGTGCTGGAATTAAAGGTATGTGCCACCACTCCTGGCTCTGTTTCCAGTGTGGCCTTGAAATCACAGAGATCCAAATGGATCTCTGCCTCCCAGAGTAATAGGATTAAAGGTGTGTGCCACTATGTCTGACCTTTATGTCTAATTTGGTGGCAGACTCTGTTCTTTCATGCCGAGATAAGTTTTATTGGGGTGCACAAATAAAATATCACCACACCTGGGGAAAAAAATCAGAGTCAAAATGAAAAAATATGCTGGGTGGTGGTGTCGTACACCTTTAATTCCAGCACTTAGGAGGCAGAGCCAGGCAGATCTCTATGAGTTTGAGGCCAGCCAGGTCTACAAATCGAGATCCAAGACAAGCACCAAAAGTACACAGAGAAACTCTGTCTTGAAAAACAAAAAAAAAAGAAAAAAAAAGAAAGAAAAAAAAGAAAAAAAAGAAAAAAAAATACTATGAGGAAAATGGGCCAGAAAAAGATTCCTGTGGAAGCTTTAGCCTATGGACAGCTTAGATCTGATTCCTGAGCAGTAGGGAAATGAACTTTCCCTGAGGCAGATGTGGACAAAACAAAACCCTCCTTTCTGCTGGCAGATACTCTTACAATACCGTACAATCAGAGTCAGTTTCTTCTTGGCCATGAAGTCGAGTTAAGGGAACTTAGTAATCTCTCTCTTGAAAAACTGGAAGCTTTTCAGGTCTTTCTTTCTCAGATCTTTTTTCTTTCTGTAAGGGCAAAATTAGAATCACCTGGAAGGAATGTCTATTAGAATGGAAAGCTTGCCCATAACTGTCCTAGCACATACACACAAAAAAAAACCTCTCAGAATATCGTAAACACTCTTTGATAGTCCTGTCTCCCCTTCAAGTCAGTATTACAAACAAGGCAAAAATGGGAACTTACCCCCAGAATAGAAAAGAGTTAGCCAAGGGCTGAGCCATGGCCAAGGCATCAGGGACTCTGCATCTGGGGAAAGGAGACAAGCCAGGACAAAGAGGATCTATCTGGAGTGGGGAAGAATTTCTCTGAAAAAGCTCTTATTTCAAGTACTCTTCACTGACCCAGTGAGGTGGGGGAGCGAAGCCCCAAAGGGTTTTTGCTTCTGGCATCAAGCGCTGCTGGTCTGAATGCATGTGGGCAGACAGGTGTGACCCATTCTGGGGACAGTGCCAGGTGAATAGTCTGATTAAGGAGGTACATCTGTATGAAAACCTCCCATGGCAAAAGAGCAAAAGTACAAATACAGAGAATACAGACCTAGTGAATGGAACCGGGAGTACAGCGGCTGCAATTGGCCAGAGCTGAGTTTTCTCCCAGACCCATAAAGGCAGATTGGGAAATGTAGTTCTTAACAGTGTAGCGGTATAAGCAAGCCCATAGGAAATCACAGACTGGGACAAAAGCTTTCAAATGTTCCTCGTAATAGAGAAGTAAGGCACCCAAGGGAAATATCAAGCAAATGCATGTTCTAATTCCTTTTAAACAGCATAAGGAATTTAAAATGGCTTGCTGCTGGTACAGGTACAGCCCAAAATGTTGTTTTTTTCCAAGTGCTGTTAGAAAGCTTAGCTTACCTCCTGAAAACAGGAAACAGGTGAAAGCCTGCCTGTCAGGAGGCAATTAAAATGTTAATGCTGTTTGTCAACAAGCCATTTTGACACCCTTTAGAAAGCAAGGAAAAGATCCTTCTAACACCAGGAAATTACTTTGGGTATGGAAAAAACTTAACAGGCAAATAAAAAACTTGGGTTGTGCTTGAAATGCAAGAGAGAAACATTGACATCGTTAAAAGTAATCTTAAGATGCAGTTTTAAAAAATTAAGAAAGGAGAAATTTTACCCTCAGTCACCAAATGAAGCTTGCGGGCTGGCTGAGTTTGGTGAGGTGTGTTGTACACAGGAGTGTCAGCTCCAGTGACGCTCCTCCAGAAGAGCTGGGGTAAGAGCATTGGAACCAGTGTTCTTGATGTGGAGGTTCCATCCTGAAGTCTCTAGAAAGCAGGAGAATAAGGGGCCGCAGACTGCTGAGGAGTTTGGGACAAAGGTTTTGTGTCTATTGGAATGAAACAGAACCTGGAGCCACACTGCTTAATGTATGGTGCCTTTAAGAAACAGTTTGAGTATACAAAAACTCTAGAGCCACTAACAAATTAGGCTCTGACTTCAAACTGTCAGGAAAACCTTCAGGATGATATCAAAGCTGACTGTGAACTCTGAACTTCAAAAATGAAGCAGTTTTGAGTTCACCTATAATTTTAACTGTGGTAACTCACAATTTGTGAACTCTCTGTCTTGTTGGAAGAAAATGTAGATAGTTCTGTTAAGAGATTTTTTCTAGATGTTTGCTAAAGTTTGTAAAATAGTCCTATAGAGTTTCCCTTTGAATATGTTTGTAAAAAATGTAAATATGCGTAGTGATATCCATGCTAATTGTAATTATGTATAGTAATGTTCATACTAGAATTGCTTTTATTACTCCATCAGTATCTGTCTAGTCCAGACAAATTAGGTAACATTAATTTTTAAAGGCATATGATTTATAAACCAAATCAATCACATTAAAAGCATCCTGAAGTCTTTGTCTTCTTTTACCTTCAGATATATTTGAACACTTTTTATGATAGCCCAAAATATAACTTTATGGTCTCAGTGGCCCCTGGAAAACTTAAGCGAAGGTGTCTTAATTTAGGGGAGCTTTTCTGTCTTCTTCCTAGAAGTTTTCATTCCTCTTCTGTTTCTGTTCAGAAAGGGGTAGGCTTCTTACAATCAAGTTAATTTGTGCAGAAATTCTGCTACTGTGATAGAAACACATGTATATATGAGCTACTTAAACAACTAAAATTGTCTATATAATAAGCATGGGTTTTTGTTTACTTGAGTGGATACTTAGAAGTGTTTTAAAATGAATGCCTTCTCTTGCGAATCAAAATAGTCTCTTGAAAATTTTATTGACACTAATAATTAGTGTCCTAGGTTCTTTGTATATTGACAATGAAAAAAGGTAATTGCTCTAATTTTTAAATTAATGAAGCTTAATTCTGATTTTATTGTATTCAATTTTTTAATGAATATAAGCATGTAGAAAGTCTTGCCTTTGTGAGGAATATCTGTTAGGAGGGAGTTTTGATTTAGAAAAGGGCTTAGCACAGCTAAAGCTGCTATAGATATCTTAGACCCATTCAATAAGGACATTCTAGCTTTATCATCCTTTACTCCTTTACTGGGGGTGTGGCAGCCTAGGGATCACTGTGGATGTTTCAACTATTTGCAAGCTCTTAGTAGGGGCCTGAGTCAGAGCTGAGTTAGGCTCTGTACCCACTCTTGCCAGGAGCTGGTAGTCAAAGATAGTCAACTTTCTTCTTCCTAGCTTCCAACCTAAGCCAGAGTATGCTTGATTTAAAGTTTATCTCTGAGACAGGTAAGGAAAATTAGTAAAGAAGAATGACCTAAGACAGGCACAGTCTACCTGAAGAGCCTGGGAGCCCTTTATTATATCAAGATGGGGGAATTGTGGAGGCCCACAGAAGTTTCCTAATGAGATCTGGACTTGATTTACCTAGCAGGGCTGCATTAAAGGATGGCTTGACCATGTGCATGATTACTAGGTGATTGAAAGGGACTGCATCTGGCTATGCTAGGGGGGAGGTCTTCTGCTCCTCTCCTTGGCATTCCTATAAAAAGTCCTTTAGAAGAGATGGAAGGGGCCTATGGATATTGATCCAGGCCCTCCCAAAGCTATCCTGTATTTCTGTCTGTTTCTCTCCCCACTATATTTCTGTCTAAATATATTTCTATATTTCTTATCCTTTTCTCCTCAAGAGTACTCTGGGGAAAAAGTGGGAGCTGGCTTCCCACACTTCTGAAATTGGACTGAATGCATTTTGCATTATGTTATGCCTAAAAACCTATGGGTGCCAGGGAATGGAATGTGGTGGTTTGCATAGGTATGGTCCACATAGACTCATGTGTTTGAATGCTTGGTCTATAGTGAGTGGCACTATTAGAAGGTGTGGCCTTGTTAGATTCGGTGTGGCCTTGTTGGAGGAAGTGTGCCACTATGAGGGGTGGGCTTTGAAGTCTCATATATGCTCAAACTATGCCTAGTATGTGATAGTTCACTACCTGTTGTCTGTGGATCAAGACGTAGGACTCTCAGCTTCTTCTCCAGCATCATGTCTGCCTGCATGCTGTCAAGATTCCCATCAAAACCAAATTGGACTAGGCCTCTGAACTGTAAGCCAGCCTCAATTAAATGTTTTCCTTTATAAAAGTTGCCATGGTCATGGTACCTCTTCACAGCAATAGAAACCCTGACTAAGATACCCATTTAGGCTGAGTAGACATGTCTTAAGATAAAATTATGCAGATACTTTTTTACTAGATTTCCAAATATATAAACAACTGACTGTATGTGGATACTTTGTAATCCCATGATCATTCAAATGAACTCAAACACTGGAGAAATTTTGTACTCCAAGGTCAACTGAAAATACAGAGGATTGTCAACTGTTCTGTCTCCCTCATTCTAAGCAAAGCCCTTGTATGGCACCTCTGTCACTGTAGAGTATGAAGAACATTTGAAGTTCCACCCCTGCAGGGCCTTGAAGAGAAGTATCAGCTTTCCCTCTTCATGCAGAGACAGGCAGTTGCAAACTCACACAGTACACACAGGAGGTACTGCATGCTTTGAACAGTTCATGGCAACAGTGGAGTGATGAAATCTGTCTTAGTGTTTTCTATTGCTGTGACAAATGAAAGGATTAAAAGAAACTTGAGAAAGAAGTGTTTATTTCATCTATAAAACTCAGATCCTACTCAATTGCTGAGAGAATTTGGTGCAGGAACTCAAAGTAGGAACCTGGAAACAAGAAGTGATACATGAAGGAGTTCTGCTTACTGGCTTGCTCAGCCTTGCCTTCTTATACAACCTAGGACCACCATCCCAGAGCAAGCTGAACCCTACCATGTCAAACATTAACCAAGAGAATATACCACAAGATTGCCAACAGGACAATGTGGTGGGAGCATTTTCTCATCTGAGATTCCCTCTTTCAAAATGACTCTGGCTTGTGTCAAGTTGACATAAAATTAGCCAGCCCAGACCATATATGTATATGTGCATGTGTGCATATAATATACATATAGTATAAATATGTATATGTACTTTCTTGTTTGTTTAATTTAATTTAGTGTTTGTTATACCTTATTTTGGGGGACAAGGTCTTACTTTGTAGTCCAAGCCAGCCTCAAGTCACTATGTAGCCCAGGTTGAACCTCCTGCTTCAGCTTGATGGGTGTTGGGATTATATGTATGGACCACCAATGATTGGTTCTACAGGCACATTTTTAAAACTTACTTCTGTGTTGGCCAGCTGCACTCGTCTGAGGCTTGCTTTCATGTTTTTATTTGGCCCATAGTGTGAGGAAATACTTTAGAATTGTGGTTCTATTTGACCCACTACTGAAGTAGGGAAAGCAAGCCACTTTGCAGTCCCCATGCCTTCTCCATCACTCCCTCCGCCACTTCAGTAAAGATACCCTCAAACCCATCTTAACCCATCCTGAGAGAGTGGGGAGATGAAGGAAGGAGCAGCTGAGGTAAGCATACCAAGGTCATGATGTGATCTTCATCTCAAGGACAGCAAGAAACCCTTGTGTTTCTTTTTGCCTTAAGGACTTTGAAAAGCCAATAAGCATTAATTAAGCAGAATTTGGTTGAGTAAAACATTTTGTTTACCCTGAAGCACTTAAAGGCACCAACTTAGATAACCTCAGCTCACCTACAAGGCAAGCAATTACGAATGCTCTCATCTTAAATTCCATGGACAGGAAGAACCCTCAGACTCCAGTTTGCCCAGGTTATTTATACAACTCAATTTACACAGCCTCATACTCTCCTTAACCAATAATATTAAATGTAGCCATTTCGCCATTTTCATTCATTTCTGCAACAGATGTTCATGGGGTACCAACTGTAAGTGATCACTCATCTAGTACTGGGGACACAGTGAATAGAACAAAGGAAATCGCTTTGCTGCAGAATTACCATTACATTTGGAGCTAGATAATCTAGGCAACACCAAAAATACCAGCTTTAAAAAAGTCAAATGATTTCTTTTTATACTTTGAAGGAAAGGGATTTGTTGATTCTAAGAAGAGAAGCTCAAAGCTGAGACTGCTTCTTATACATGGCCACAAATTGTGGGGCTTTCTGAGCACTGTGGCCAAGGGGATGATTAGGCAACTAGAGACTTAACACTTCTTGCAAGGGACTGATCAGGATGCCAAGAAGGGCAGAATGCTGACAGCAGCTATGAGCTGTATGCTCCATCCTCCCAGGGCACCTGTGGTATTTAAAAGCAAGTCAACCCACTAAATACATTTTATAATGTCAACATACAAAAAGAGGGCAACTTCTGACTGCATATGACCTCATATGCACCCCAGTCTTGAAGTACTATGATTCAAAGTGACAGTAAGACTCCAAAGAACAGCCCCAATTTGTCTGTTATCCAACTAAAGGTTACTTGGTCTAATTCTATCTTTGCAACCTTGTGGAGGAAAATGATGATCCAATGATCTTTTATTTTTCTTTCCATACCCTTTTAATTTGTCCTAAATCATAATGTATGCCATAACAACTAACTCATAAAATGCAGGGGCTCTGCAAATGACATCAACTAACTTTTATCTCTATTTTTTATTAGATTTATTTTCAAAAGTATAAAACTATAAATCACAAATAATAGACTTATCTTACTAAACCCAAATACTACCTTCTTTGTTTAGCTCCTAACAATGGAAAAAAAATAAGGAGCTGAGGGAACCATGAATTAGATATTCGGAGTATAGTGCATGCATCTGTTCACTCCATTTTTCTTATGTCAGCTCGGGCACCGCAAAAATGTTGCTAGTAAATTGTAAGAAGGAATATCTGTCAATATAATCTTGGAAGCAGCTACAAATAAATTCAATCAAGGGGGAACAAGTATGACTAATAAACTCCAGTGAGAATTAAGGAGCCATTCAAAAAGCAGAATGGACACTGATGTACTATTTGAAAATAAGATTGTTTCTTTGAACAGTCTATTCATAGCGAGTTCTTTAGATGCTTGCATTTTGGCAATGGCTCTCAGAAACTGAGTAAAGTTGACCCCTTTGGGAAAATGTATTTTTTTCTCACCCCCTGTGGTAGAAGGGCAAGCAAGGGTTGAAGGCAGAATTAGACGTGTATCAGGGAAAAGAGCAAGACATGAAGGAAATTAGAGCATTTGGGGAGCTTGTTCCCTCTCTGCTTTCTAGTGCACAGCCATCTGTTTCCCATCTATAGGGATGGAGAATATAATCAGAGTGGTAGTGCAGGTTGATAAAGGGAACGCTTGTGTGTTCTGATGTGATCAGCTCCCTGCTGGTAGATGGAAAGATCTTCCACTGTCATCAGGCCCCATCCACCCACAATTGGATGGTCTTCCCAGAATCCTGGACAGGTCTCCAGGAGACATGGGACTTCTGAAAGAAGCCTCAGACAAACACAACTTGTGAAAAGGCATTCCCCAAACAGGCCAGATAGAGGACAAACTGGCTCCCTGTCTTAGTTGGGCTTTCTGTTGCTGTGAAAAGACATATGACCACAGCAACTCTTATACAAGAAAACACTTAATTGAGGTGGTTTGTTCAGAGATTACAGTGGGGTGTCTTACAGTTCAGAGATTCAGTCCATTATCATCATGGTGGGACATGGTGGCATGTGGGCTGACATGGTACTGGAGAAGTAGCAGGCAACAGGAAGTTGTCTAAGATATTGGGCCGTATCCTGAGCATATATGAGACCTCAAAGCCTGCTTCCACAGTGACACACTTCCTCCAACAAGACCATACCTACTCCAACAAGGCCACACCTCCTAATAGTGCCACTCCCTTTGGGGGTAATTTTCTTTCGAACCACCATATTCCACTCCCTGGTCCCCAAAGGCCTATAGCCATATCAAAATGCAAAAATGCATTTAGTCTGATTTCAAAAGTCATCATAGTCTATAACAGTCTCAAACTTATTTAAAAGTTTAACATTCAAAGTCTCTTCTTAGATTCATGCAATCTCTTAACTGTAATCCCCTATAAAATCAAAATAAAAAAACAGATCACATACTTCCTACATATAATGGCACAGGATATATATTATCATTCCAAAATGGAGGAAAGGGGGCATAGTAAGGAAATACTGAACCAAGGGAAGACCGAAAACCAACTGGGTCAACTCTAAACTGCATCTCCATGTCTGATGTCAAAACACTCTTTGAATTTCCAACTCCTTTCAGCTCTGTTGACTGCAACACACTTCTTTTTCTAGGGCTGTTTCTACTTCCTGTTAGCAGCTTTCCTTGGTGGGTATCCCACTGTTCTGGCATCTCTAATAGCTTGGAGTATCCTAGGCAATCCAGGCTTCAAGTTTACAGCTTCATGAAATGACCTCCCTGGTTCTCCATTCAGAGACACCCCTAACACATGCCTGGTCTCAGCAGCTTTCCTTAGGCATGGAGGCAAATTCCATGACTTCTTCCTTCGATCCTTGACTCTAAAGCCAGACCATGTAGCTGAAGCTGCCAAGTTCTGTTACTTGCTGGGGCTGGAACATGGCCCCCTCATACAATTACATCTTCACCAGCTTTCTGTCCTTCACTGCCTAAGCTTGGCTGTCCTGAAACTTATTCTGTAAGCCAAGCTGGCCTCAAATTCAGAGATCTACTAGCTTCTGCCTTCCAAGTACTGGGATTAAAGGTGCGCCCTACTTCACCTGGCTCTAAGTTTTTCTTTAATTCATTTTCACAAGTTGGAAACTTAGTTCGGTGGGATCTTGCCCTGAGGTCACCACTCCCTTTATTCCATTTCTTAATCTGATATCTCCTTGAACATAGGACTTCATTCCATTCCACTTTTGGTGCTCCTTTTCTCCTTAAATTTTACATTTTGTAATATACCCTGCTCAGCTTGCTCCTTTTCATTATAAGTCTTCATTATAGTTAGTGCTAATAACCATATGATGAAGTCTATAATAGGCTGTTTTGTGATTCCTCTGCCAATGGAATTAAGCCAAAACTCTTCACTTCAGTCTTAAACAAGTTTTTTGGACAACGGCAAAAATCAGCTACATTCTTCACCAAAATATCACAAGAACAATTTCTAGGCAACCTACCAAATTTTTTCTCCTCTGTAACTTCTTGAGCAAGGCCCCCACAGTTCATCAGATCTGTCTTCCATGTTCCTACTGGTATGGCCCATTAAGCAGTGTTTAAAGCATTCTTCTGCTTTCCTAACCCAAAGTACCCAAGTCTATATTCCTCCGAACAAAAACATTGTCAGGCCAATGACAGCAATATCCCAGTCCCTGGTACCAACTTCTGTCTTAGTTAGGGTTTCCATTGTTGTGAAGAGACACCATGGCCATGGCAAGTCTTACACTGGAAAACATTTAATTGGAGAGGCTTGCTTTTGGTTCAGAGGTTTAGTCCATTATCATCATGGTGGAGCATGGTGGCATGCAGGCAGACATGGTGCTGTAGAAGTAGCTGAGAGTCCTACATCTTGCAGGCAATAGAAAGTGGTCTGAGACACAGGACAGTATCTTGAGCATATATAAGACCTCAAAGCCTGCTTCCACAGTGAAACATTTCCTCCAACAAGATCACACCTACTCCAATAAGGCCACATCTCCTAATAGTGTCACTCCCTTTGGGGGCCATTTTCTTTCGAGCCACCACACCACATTTCAGCACAAATAAAATATCACCACACCCCTGATTGAAAAGGTGGACTATCATGCACTAGTCTGATAGGGAAAGCATAGGTAACAGGAGCACGATTCCAAGTACAGGGCATGGCTTGCTGCCAGCCTAGTGTCTTTCTCCCATCTCCCAGAGAGAAGAATATACTCACTACAAAACAGAGTTGTGGCTACATGATGCTCATCCTCAAGTTTTAGTGAGCATGAACATCTACCAGGGTTCTTGTTAAACAAGCAGATTGCTATTCCACAGGGCATGGCATGGATAGAGAGGGGCTGCCATTTTTATAAATTCACAGGTGATGTTATTGCTATTAGTACAAGGGTTTTCAAGGTCAAGAGAGTCTTTAGGTCACTTAGGAGAAGGCTGCTCTTTAGGCTGGCAGGGAGAAGAATAACAGTGATGACCAATTCAGAGGAGGGTTACACCTGCCAAGGACAGCTGAGAGCAGAAAGAATAGCTCCATCTGGGCACGGTGGTACATACCTGTAAACCTAGCACTTGGGAGGTGAAAGAGGAAAGGTCAGGAGTGAAAGGTCAGTCTCAGCTACATAGTGAGAGGAAGGCCCACCTGAGACACATAGAACATTGTCCATAAATAAATAAATAAATCATAAATACTAGTGAGAAGACTCAGCAGGTAAAGGAACTTGCTACCAGGCCTGCTGACTCCTGAGAGTTGTCCCACATCTCCTCTTCTATGCGTGGTATGTGCGTGCCCCCACACATGCACATGCACACACAAAACAGATTAGTGTGAAATAATAATAATAAACAAATTAAAAATAAATAACCTCCAGTGACCTTTAGAGAACAAAATCCTCTAGAGCCCAAGATTTAGAATCAGAATGACTCCAGATGCATCCATGCTGTAGTCATGCAGTCTCTTAGGCACATGGGCTAACACTGAGTCTGCATTCTCTCTTAGCAAGTGGGCTCCCTGTGTCTACTACACTAGGTAGTGAAGATTAGGTGAGATAATGTAGGGATATCCTGGTACCCCCTTAGCGCATGATAAATGGGGGTGTTGGCAATTTTCCCATAATCCAGCTATATGCCCATGCCTGAAGCTGGATCACCCAAGCCTTCTTAACTATAAGGCTCTGTCTGTGGCATGTCCACTAAACATCTCAAGATGTTGGTGAAAGAGTAACATGAAGGATAGAAAATCCATTTTTCCTTCCTCTTTTCTTTCCAGCTCCAGAAATGTAGGCAGTGGAATAGCTAAAGCCACAGGGGTTCAGTGACTAAGTGTAGCCACAAAGATGACATCACACTCCTGTAGATGACCTCCAGGTGCAGGAGCTGCAGCCACAAAG
>CABHPQ010191744.1:0-14264 GCA_902168405.1 Peromyscus aztecus
CTGCAGCCACAAAGATGACATCACACTCCTGCAGATGACCTCCAGGTACAGCAGCTGCAGCCACAAAGATGGCATCACACTCCTGCAGATGACCTCCAGGTGCAGCAGCTACAGTCACAGAGATGACAGCAAGCTCCTGCAGGTGACCTCCAGGTGCAGCAGCTGCAGCCACAAAGATGACATCACACTCCTGCAGATGACCTCCAGGTGCAGCACCTGCAGTCACAACGATGACAGCAAGCTCCTGCAGATGACCTCCAGGTGTAGGAACTGCAGTCACAAAGATAACATCACACTCCTGCAGATGACCTCCAGATGCAGCAGCTGCAGTCACAAAGATGACAGCAAGCTCCTGCAGGTGATCTCCAGGAGCTGTATTATGGATAGTTATGGTAGCAACAGTGTAGAAACCAGTGATTGTGGGCCGCACATCCAACAATATCAGGAAGACTGGGCTCCAGGGCACATGCAGAGCAACAGTAAGACTCATGGCCCCTGACCCCATCAGCAGCACAGTCCTTGTGGTGTCATGAAATACCAATGTGCCCTTTCTCCCTCCAGTTATGAGGGCACAGAGTCTTTGTATTTCTAATCTCTGAGCAATGTCTTCTCCATTCTCCAGTCCTTCCCACACTTCTCTAAGATATGGCCTCTGTTTGCAATAACTAGAAAGGGGCTGGAGAGATGGCTCAGTAGTTATGAGCTCATACTTCTCTTGCAGAGGACCTAAGTTCAGTTGCCAACACCCATGTCAGGCAACACACAGCTGCCTGTAGCTCTGGTTCCAGGGGGACCTGTCACCTCTGGCCTCTGCAGACACCTGCACTCAAGATTGTACACAGAAACTCACAGACATACACATAATTAGAAGTAAATATTTTTTAAAAAATAACTAGGCTGATTCTGATTTTTCATAAATGTACACTGGCAGGTACCATAGTTATTGCTGAGAGTAACAGTTTATTGGTCTGGACAAGACAGGCCAGGAAGCAGCAGCATTGGCTCGGGCCCAAGGGAGGTTATACTCAGGGGCCGAACATTCATCTTTCACTCTCTCTACACAAAATACATTTATTTAGATGTTGTACACTGGGAATTCTGGCTACAAGACTTAATCAGGCATATGATACTACATTTAAAATACAATAGTTGAATGTGGTCAACAGAGTTCCAGAACTATCTCCTAAGATTTGGTGGAAGTAAAAGATGAGAATGTAAAACAAATATAGAAAATGTGAGAACCAGTAAGGCAATCAATAATGAGGGTTTCAGCAGGAGGAGAAAAAGCAAGTAGCCAGGCATGGGCTTCGCATATATAGTTCTATTACTTAAGAGGCTGAGGCAGGAGGACTGTTGCAAGTTTGAGACCAGTCTGGGTTGCACAGAAAGGTCTAGTCCAGCCTGAGCTACTGAACATTACCAGAGCACATGAGAGATTACAGTAACATCCAGCTTCTTGGACACAGTCCCCAGAAGTTGGACAGCAATGTGGTGAGGAACTTTGGCAGCTGAAGGCAAAGGATTTTGGAAATTATTGTAATTGTACATAATTATTAGTCATAACATGAATATATGCAAACATATCTATATAATAATTATAAACCCAGTGTGGCAGCTGTCTTTTGACATATAAGAGCTCAAAATGTTTCCTCTCATTCACCTTTTCCAGCAAGTGGCTATGGTGGCCCACAGAGGTTATCTGGAGAGATTCTGAGCTTGCTTTACCCAGCAGAGCTTCATAAGGACATGATTTGACCACAAGTGTGGTTACCAGGTGTTTGGAAGGGTCTGCACTTGGCTGTATGGTGTGCTTTGATCTTGAAAGAGGGAGCTCTTTTGCTTCTTCTCTTGGCATATTATAAAAAACCTTTTTGAATAAAGATCTGGGAGGCTGGGTATTGACTTAGGGCCCTCCCGAAGCTATACTGTGTCTGTCTTTCTTATTGTCTCTTTCTATCTTTCTATCATTTCCTCATTTTTCTCTCCTCCACCCCAGAACCCTTTGAAAGGTGGGAGCTGGTCAGAGCTGGACTCCAGTGGACTCCAACAAGTGGCCAGAGGCTACACCTCAATCCCAGAGTAAAGTAAGAGAAGGAGAGGTGATATTGAGGGGGAAATATATTATTTGGGTTTAGAGGGCCAGAAGCAGACTCAGAGACAAAGAGAAAGTGTGAAGGGGAAGAAAAGGCTAATCTTCAGAGCAAATGACCAGTAAGGTACCTCTGTGGCAGCCTGAGCTGATCTTGCTGGGAGAATCTGGACAGCCATGGAGGCACACAGCTGCGTGGAATCCTATTGGAGGATGACAGGGAGAAGCTGATATTTACCTGGTTTATCATTTGTTTAGAGTTGTTTCCAGTGATGCCAATTTCAAGACATTGCCAGCATGCTTTTATGAATAGCAAGGCAGGTTGTGGGGGACAAAGTCCTCTAGAAGAACAGGACAGGTGCTGACTGTGGGGACTGGATATGCACCAGGGGCCTCAGCAGATCACTGCTTCCCACTGCGAGAGCCATCATCCACTAGCCCACCCAGATGTAAAAGTTGTCTTCTGCCCTGAATAGTGTAGTCTTTAAACTGTTAACAGCCTGTGGAAAGGACAAATGCCACTGTCAGACTTGGGATGCCCTCCTTGCTCTCAGCTGTTGCCTTTTAAAGACTTATTATTTTATGTGTATGAGTGTTTTGTCTGCGAGCATATATATATGTATATATATGTGTGTGTATGTATTGGGACATATGTGTTGGAAGGAGAAAATTGACAGCTGCATGGTGTCCTCTGACCTCCACATATGCACTGTGGCCTGTGAAAGCATGCATGTTTGTATGTGCATACACCACACACACATACACAGACTGTATATGTGTGTGTGTGTACATATGGTTATATATATATATATGATTATTAAACTATGATTATTATTAAAAAATATTTATGATGTTCCTCCTTTGCTGAAATTATATTGGTAATTTATAATGATAAATGGGGCATGTTGGCCCTTCTGAATTCTGAATGCTGCTGCCCAGTAATGCCAAGGGACATCTGATACTGGTGCTTGGTTGTATGTAGCTTCATGTAACTCAAGACATTGTGGCTGAATACTATTGAGCAAAACAAGGTCTGATATATATGAATACTACTGAGCACAAAATCTAGAATCGCCAATGTAAGAAATACTTATCTGGTGCTACCCCAAACAAATGCCATCTATTAGGCAAACTTCTCCAAGAAATTCCAACCACAGTGACTGCCTCCTCTCTAGGTGTCCCCGACACTGTGTGAAAAACTGTATAAAAATGCAGGCCTGGGTTGTATTTTGGTTACATTTTTTGCTTCATTTTTTTTCCTCCAGAAAACTTGAAGGTTCTCTAATGCAGGTACTGATACATTCTGTGGTAAATACCAAGAACTATCAAGACCTAGTGCTCATCAAGTATATTCCTTTATGGTCCAGATACGAGAAAGGGAGAACTCACTCATTCTGCAAAGTGCAAGATCATAGTCAGTCAATCAATGACCACTATTGGAAACCAACCTCAGTCTTATTGCTGATAGTTCTCATAGGAACTGTTGTACTTTTAGTCTTCTACAGGTATCTGGTAAAACCTGTTCTTCGGGGCTGAAGAGATGGTTCACTGGTTAAGAGCACTTGCTGCTCTTCCAAAGGACCTGGGTTCATTTCACAGCCACCTGTAACTCCAGTACCAGGGATCCAAAGTCTCTTTTGGCCTCCACAGGCACCTGCACTCATGCGACATACACACAGAGACATATACACATGCACAAATAAAAACAAATCTTAAAAAAACAGTGCTCTTTGTTAGTGCTCTACTTAGTTGTTTTTCTAATAACCAGTGACTCATATGGATAATTATGGCAATGGCTATGGTGATGGTAGTGAAGTTGGTAGCGAGGCAGTGGTGATGATGATATCAAGCATTATCGGGTCAATACTAGAGCAATGTATACAGAAAAGTCACCTCACCTAAGTAGTGACTTACAGTTCTACCATTAAGTAATTATTTAATGCTGGCAATTAACCCCATAATCCCTTCAGTACTACGTCCTCTTTCACAAAATGCCAAGAATAACATCTTATGCCATTGTAGTAAGAGTCAAAAACCTATAAATATTGTTGAATTTTGCAAAAACTCTCCAGTGTGTTCCCATGCCAGGAGTTACACTGAGGAGTGGATGACATGACCTCTCGTAATATCTCACTGTTCTGTTGTGCATCAACCCCAGAAAGACAAATGGCCTTTAGAGGTGTGTCCAAATGGCACAGATGGGTAGGATACAGAAAACAAAACAAAACAGAAATGGTCAAAACCACCCACAAAAGCATGTCATCTCCCTCAAAATTCTGAGAATACAAATGCCAACAAAAAATTCATTACTTCCAACTAATTGGGAAAAATTACAATTCTACACCTAAGTGATGAGATGTGTGAAAGTTGGCATTCCCAAACATTACCAGAGATAACCAAATCAACACAAAAGATTTGAGGATGTTGCAGACAAACAGGACAAAATGGACAGACAGGACACAAAACAAAGGACTACCGATTCTTGCCAAGACAAGTGTGGTTGTGACTTTAACAAAAGGCATCTTCTGAGGCCGGGACAATATGGCACCATCCCTGAAGTGGCCTTTGCAATCCGGAAAAGGTACAGTGCCCTTTTCTTCGAAGGCAGCTGAACTGACAGTGGACCAATGGCTTCTGATGTGCAATGGAACAGCAGCTAAAACTGTTATTCTTGAAAGAATAACTAAGCTGACAGACTCTAGCCTCTCAATGGTAGACTGGCATTTAATAAAAGAGATGAAGCCACACACAAGCCAAGAAGAATGGACAGCTGAATTAAAAAAAAAAGTATCAACAATTTCCAGAATTTAAAATCCTGAATCATGACATGACACTAGTGGAATTCAGGTGTTTCTGGTACATGGACTGCTCTCACCCAATGTGAGGTCAAACTGTTGGCCTTGTGTACATCCTATTTCACAAATGAGTCTGTCAGACACGCTAAGCCTATAGGCTGAAGATGACGCCCCAACACTGCGGAGAAACCTCAGGTGACTGTCCAGGCAGCTGGCTGTTTCTGTCAATTCACTTTTTTTTTTTTTTGGAAGCTGCTTGTGTGCAGTTCCTGTCTTACTAGGTAATATTATTTCCTTCTTGGGTCTCTGAGGAAGTTGAAGATTAGATAGTTATAGTTAAAGATTAGATAGTTATAGTTATAGTTTTCCTTATTAAGAATTTCAGAAAAGAAACTCACTAAAGAGGTGTAAGTGTATAAATTTGAAAGACTTATAAGATAATTCTGTTAGTAATATAAGTTAGGATAGAAAGCGAATCAGGTACATTTTGGACTTACCAAAACAGGATAGATAATAGAATTATTTTTTCTGAGTTTGTCAAATGCAAATGGACTAGACATTGTTTAGATATTTATTGCCTGTATATAGTTATTGTACTTATTGTATATAGTTTTTCTTATATTAGTTATAACTATTTTCCTTTTTTCTTTTTATTAGAACAGAAGGGGGAAATATGGTGATATTTTATTTGTGCTGAAATGTGATTTTATTTGTATGTTAATAAAGTTGCCTGGAGATCAGAGCTAAGAGCAAGCCATTTAGCAGAAGTCTGGCTGTGGTGGCACATGCCCTTAATCCAATCACATGTCAGGCAGAATCTCTGTGTTCAAGGACACAACCAAGCAGTGACCCAAACCTTTAATCTCAGTTCGAACCATAGACACCTGGAGGTCTGTATAGACAGGCAGTGATGAGGAAATCATGTGGTTGGGTTTAGAACCAATGAGAAGGCAGAACAGAAAAGCAATAAAAAGATAGTCACACAGGAAGAAGGTCTTTCTCTCAGGGGAAGGACGGCAGTGAGTGGTAAGATAAGGTGGTCTTAGCTCTTGGCCATTGTTCAATCTCTGGGCTTTTAACTCTTTATTTGACTCTGTGTTTCTTATTTAATAAGACCGTTTAGAATTACATCTACATAGTTGGTATAGTTGCCAAGCACCCACATTTGAAATGGTGACCTGAATCCTGTACTTCTACTCAGTGGGGTTGAGCAGTTTAACAAAAACTGCTGACCATTTTAATGCCTGTCAAACATGGTAACTGAAGTAATGGTTCTGGCTAAACAATTATGCACCCCCTGTACATTGTTATCTCCACAGGTTTGTGTAAGTTTGAAGAAACAATTTATGACAACAAATTAGAATTTCAGTGTCTTAACACAAGGAAACTGGTTTCTTGCACATGTCCAAGCCCAGTGTCGGTGCACTTGGCTAATGGCAGGGTGAGTGCTTAGCAGGTGTGCTCCTTAAACCCCTTCAGACACCAACAGCACCTTCAACACCCAATTACACAGTCACTGTGGTCACCAATATGCCCCTGACCAGTACAACATGAGAAGGGGATTGTGCATAAGAGATTTTCAGGACTTGTACTGGAAGGAATAGAGAGAGTTCTCATCCCATCTACTAGCTAGAACTAACTGGAACAGTCACACCAAACTACTAGGCTACACTGGAAATACAGTCTGCTGTGAATGCAGGAAGGAGGGGAGATGGGTTTGGTTATGGAGACAGCTCTCCTCATCTATGATGATACATATCTTAAAGTCAGTCCACATTCAAATTAGAAAAAAGGAAAATGCAATGAATAGAACCACATAAGCATATGTATACATATGCATGTATCATATTCATGGGTATGCAACTGTATGTCATCATATTTTTTAAATGCATTGTTTGAAAAGTTTATACTGTCATGTGCATTCACTTGTCTACATGAATAGTCAAGAAATATAAGTGCTTATGAGGCTTTTTAATGAATACTGTATTTTGGATTGTAAGCCTAGCCTTTAAAGATCTCTCTAGTGGACATGGGAACAGGGGGGATCAGATGTGGGGGGGTAGAGAGATAGAGTACAGGGAGAGATAGAGTATGGGGGGGCATTTAGGGTGCTGTGTGAAAACCCAGTTCAGTGGAAACTTCCTGGAACCCATGAGGGTGACTCTAGTAAGGACTCCTCCTAGTAAAGGAGGATGCAGAACCTGAACTGGCCATCTTCTGTAACCAGGCAAGGCTCCCAGCAGTGGGACTGGGACACCAAGCCAGCCACAAAACCTTTGACCAACACCAGTCCTGCCTACAAGATATGCTGGAGCAATTTGGTGGCTCAGAGCTTGTGGGAGTGGCCAATCAATGACCGGTCTAACGAGGCCTGTATACACACACACACACACACACACACACACTCAGAGAGAGAGAGAGAGAGAAATCCCATGCCCAACACTCCCTTGATAGCTTGGAGACCTAGGGTAGAACCAAACACTACTGCCAGAAAGAGTCAATGAAATTATTCCTAATGGTATTCTGCTATACTCATAAATTGGTGTCTAGCCCAATTATCATTGAAGAGGCTTCTTTTGTCAGCTGATAAGAGCAGATGCAGAAACCCCCAGCCAACCCACATCCAAACATTAGGTGGTGCTCAGGGAATCTCACAGAAGAGGGGAAGAGTGGAAAGAAGGATTGTAGGAGCCAGAGGAGTCAAGGACACCATAAGAACATGGCCCACAGAATAAACTAAGCAGGGCTCATAGACACTCACAGAGACTGTCAGGACAACCAGGGAGCCTGTATGGGTCTATACTAGGTCACCTGCATACATGTTGTGGTTGTTTAGCTTGGAGGTTTTGTGGGACTCCTAACAGTGGGACTGGGGTGTCTCTGACTCTTTTGACTGCTCTTGGGACCATTTTTCTTCTACTGGGTTGCCTAATTCAGCCTTGAACCTAGTCTTATTGCATCTTGTTATGCTGGGTTTGCTTGGTATCAATGGGAGGCCTACTTTTTTCTCAAGGGAAATAGAGGAGCAGTGGATCCAGGGGAAGTAGGGAGGGAGGAACTGGGAGGAGTGGAGGAAGGGGAGACTGTGGTCAGGATGTCTTATAATAAAGAAGACTAAATAAAAAGATAAAATAAAACAGAAAAATTGAAGACTCAGGCTGATGAAGAGACATCCTTAACCACAGTCTACAGTTGTAGTAAAGGAGAGGCATTACTCCTGACTTCATGCATCTCTTTTTGGAGAAATGTATAAAGTCACTTGCATATCACTAGCATTCTTTAAAATGTTTCAAAGCAATGACAAAAATACCAAAGTGTAGGCACGTTGTTATTGCTTATGTTTCTATTTGAACAGGATTCATTGATAAATTCATCATATCTATCTTCCATCTATCTATATAGAAAATTTCTCATAAAAACTAAATACACAAAAACATGAATCAATTGATAAACTACATCAGTGATACGAAACCAAATGGGATTCAATGAAGGGAAAATCAGCAGTGCTGCAGGGCTCAAGGAGCCTTCTTAAAGGACACAAATATGAATTTGGTCTCAAATTATGCCTTAACTTAATACTAAATTTGTTTGCATACTAGAGTGGAATACTTGGCAGCCAGACACCTTGTAAGAGGGGCAAGAGAGATGGGTCTCTGGTTAAGAGCTCTTGCTGCTCTCACTACTCTTGTAGAGGACCAGAGTTCAGTTCTAAGCACCTGCATCAGATGGTTCACAACCTCCTGTAACTCCAGCACCAAGGATCCACCCTTTTCTGGCCTCCACAGGCACCAGAACACACATGATATATCCAACTCCCTCACACACATGCATACATAAATAAAAAATAAATCTTTTTAAAAAATACTTACAAAAAGGATGGTAATGTTTTATATTACTAGACCCATTCTGTGTTCACTGACTTTAAATCACCCATTTCTTGGTTTCTCTGTCACAGCTTTTAGAACATTATAGTCCACTCAGTTGTTTTATTTTCTCGGCCCTCAATATGACCAAGATTTTTCATTCCTGCTCTGTTTTCTGGGCAATTGTTCATTTGTTATTTCCTACCATCCCTTGGGCCTCCACTACCTCTTATACGAGACTTCAGCTTTTATGGGCGCCATCTTTCTGTAGACCGTTACCAGGAAAGGGACCTGGGGACTGCAGCCTTCGCTGCTCCTCGCCTCCATCCTCCTGCTTGTAATCATGTGTGTAATACAATTTTACTGATGGAGGTATATTTTCCTTCCCTTCAGAAACCTTTGTTTTGTGTATCATAGTTAAAAAATATGTACACTGTTATGACTATTGTATTTTATCAGCCAGAAGTAAGGACATTATGTGGGGAGGTATGGGTGGCTTGTAAAAGATATTATATTGCTTTCTGCTTTTGCTCTATATCCTGCAGGTAAACTGACTGATATTTTAATTTCCTCAGACTCCTTTGAAAGCTCTGTAAATGAATGTTCTGAAGAAAATATATAACTTTGGTTACCATACTTTATGGTTATTACTGTGTACACATTAAATGTGAATTAATGCAATAAAACAGTGTATTTCACATAAAAATACTATGAATTTCACTGCTGCCACTGACACAGCACATGGATCAATGTAATTCTGGGTTACAAATCTTTGCCATGAGAGGAAGTAACTTCTACTTGATATTCACTTATTGCAAGAAATGACAGGTCTTCTCTTTGATGGCACACTCTGATATGATCCACCCCCTCACTTGAGGGGCCTCTGGGGACAATAGCCTTTCCTTTAGCCTCATCTTTAGTTCAGTAAGAATTGTAGTTTGGGAAACATTTAGGAAAGAGGGGTGGCAGTGATAGTGTACATGCCACTAGAAATGGATGAGTGAGTCTCAGTCTAGCATTTAAAGGAATTCTGCTACATTTTCTCCATGTCATTGATTTTAACAAGATATTTCATACCCTTAGTCATATACTAGATAAATGATATAATACATATAGTGTAACAAAATGTAAGATGTTCACTGCCTTCTGTAACAAACAGTAAAAATCAACAAATGCTTTCATAGATACTCGATATGGAACTTCTGTGTGTGTGTGCTAAGTTTACTTTAAATGAACCAGCCAAACTGTATGGGGCTTGGGGTATATCTCAGCTTGTTTAGCATATGTGATACCATGGATTCAATCACCAATACTTGAGAGAGAGAAAGAGAGAGAGAGAGAGAGAGAGAGAGAGAGAGAGAGAGAGAGAGAGACCATTAAATGAATGTATTGCTTTTGAAGGGAGGACAAAAGCATGGGAAATGTATAGATTTGTAGCTAAGGTTTCCTACAAGGATGGATAACTCTCTAGAGTTAGAGGCTATGACAGAATTTCTCCTTATTCTTTATAGCATCTATGATAATGCACCATCATGGTTCCCCAAATCCCTGATTTTTACCGTCTTGCTTTAGCTGTTACACTCTCTTGTAACATTGGCAGAGTTCAGTCCCAGTATATGCGCTAATGTGGGTGTGTCTGACATGGAAGGAGCACAATGGATTTCCACCAGACGTTTGTCTTCCCTGAGTATTTATCGTCCATATGTCCTCACTAACTGCCCACTATTTCATGTCTCAGGTTGGGAAGATCTGGTTTTAGGGGAGGTAGACTCAAGTCCAGCATTGACGTAAGCCCGGTTTTGGACAACGCATCTTCAGAAGAAACATTTTTTCTCTCCAGCATATCAGGAACAGTGGGAGGGAGGCAGCTTTCTACAGCAGAACGTCCTGCATTCTGTCTGTGACTGTGACCCTGCTGTGCTGTCAGTGTGGCCTTGTCCTGCAGCCATATCGGAAAGACCAAGAGCTCAAACCAGTACTGCAACATAGCTGAGTTGCCCACCTCTGAATTTCTTGGTACATGAGATCAGTAAGACTCTTTGTTACTCAGTTGTTATTTGTGGGTTTTTTGTTGTTGTTTGTTTGTTTTTGTTGTTGTTGTTGTTGTTGTTGTTTTTAGTTCATTTGAGTATCTATTTGAAGTTTATGGTCATTTCCACAATTTTGTTTTTCAAGATGGGTGTCTCTGTTTAACAGCCCTGGCTGTCCAGGAACTCACTCTGTAGACCAGGCTAGCCTCAAACTCACAGAGATCCACCTTGCCTCTGCCTCCCGAGTGCTGGGATTAAAGGTGTGTGCCACTGCCAACCCCCGGCCATTTCCACAAATTTAAACCAGTTTACCTGAACTAAGTGATAATTCTCCCAACAGTGTTCAGATGGACCAATGCAGATGTAAAGATTGGAGACATTTAGGTTCAACCAGGGTGTAGTTTTTAATATACAAGACAGAAAGGGCATTGGAAATATTTGTAAAATATGTAAGTGATGACAGTAGGACTCACAGATAAGGATGAAAGTGCACATGGGAAAAGGTGCAATAAGGTCTGAGAACCCTTCAGAGTCCCACTGAGACAAACGGGTTGGGAATACATGAGATAGCAGAAGTCTTGACATCAGAATGAGAAGCATGTGCACAGATAACAGCGACAAGTCCCTCACATGTCTCCAGAGGTGGTGGCTGAGTGAGCCAGAGAACATTATGGGAAACAGAGGTCAGGATCCATGGTGACCCAGTGGCACCAACTGGCATCTACCAACAGAATTACTTAGGTTCCTGACTTTGTGGCCTTTGACTGGATTAAAAACAAGTTGGAGTGTCACTTCCCTTTCTCAGCTCTTTCTGTCCATGTTTCTGGCAGCAATGAGTACTGGGTTGAGGTCCTAATAGACCTCAGCTCCAAAATGTCCCCAGATCCTCGGAACAGTCCAGACCCTTCATTATGCCTTCCATCCTGTGAGTGGCAATGGCTTCATGCAAGGTACTGTGTCAACCCCATTGATTCCATATGTCCAGGTCACGCCTCTTAAAATATTCCTGTTCTTGTTTGAATGTCTTCTCTATGTTGAAGCCACCTGTGATGGCAGCAAGTGGTCACATCTTTAAGAAGTGATTAAGTGATGAGGGCGGGCAGAGCTCGCTCATGTGCACCGATTCATGCCATTGAAGAGGGATCAGATTCCTCATCATGAGAGTGGCCTCCTGATACAAGGATAGGTTTGTCCCCCTTCTTTCCCCATCTGTGCACTTACTAGCTCTTCACACTCTGTCATGGGATTATGCAACACAAAGACTCCACCAGAAACTATCATAGTTCTCATGAACTACCCAGCCTCCAGAGCCATGAGCCATAGGAAGGTTCACTCTACAAACTACCAGCAAGTAAATCAAAATAACCTCTTTCATTTAACTCCTAATTAAACTGTGTGTTTGCTACCAGTCTTCGGCAAAGATAGCCAGGACCCCAAATATTTCAGTCAGTTTCGCTTACTATGTTTGCAAACAAGTTAAGAACAGAAATGTGTGTTAGGAGAAATGTCAAATTTGAAACATGAAATAATATCAAATCATGAGATAATAAACAACATTTGGATTGTAATTGAACAGTAGAGTTTTCAGAATTGAAATTGTCCTTAACAATCAAAATTCACTTTAAATGATTCATATTACAAATGGTCCTATTTTAATACAGAGAAATTGAACAGGTCATTTTGCATCATAGAGAAAAAAATTACTCTTTCGACTGTTTTCGCTGCCTTTCTGAATTCTTACCTCCTTCCTGTTCAGACCTAGTTTTGTTTGAAAAAATAAATATATTATTTGTAAAGTAAAGCTTACACATTTTGAATTCAAGAAGATAAACTGAAAATGTTTATCTTTTAATGTACCTTAACTCCATTCGGGAATGGCCCTTTCTTTTGAGATATGGCTAGAATTCCCAGATAACTACAGATGACTTTGTAAAAGCTAACCCATGTCATCTGGAGGCCCAGAGGAAAACATAATCACATATGATCCTGTTATGCAGCTACTTTATTTTTTTCAATTTTTTTCTTTGTCACTTCTACCTCAGTACTAGAAGAATATTTCATTAATATTATTGATGTTATCAGCAAAAATTCACATTTACCTTCACAATGGCTAAAAATGGCATGTGAGGTTGTTATATCTCCATAGGAGAGTCCTCTGTAAAGATGAGACTCTGATAGAAACATTCGAATGCACCAGCAGACAGAAGAATAAATATCATGAGCCTTATCTCCTCTATTTGTACAAGCAGCAGAAAATATTTGACGACAAACATCCTTATTTCCATTTGTCACACAATGCTTCTAACAATGCACTCCCATCAGTTGGTATACTGGGAAGTTGCCACTGACACGGTGTGCCAGGGAGATGTTTTCCTGATGACCTTTAAATACCATACTCCCAGAATGACTCTTTTTTTATCCAAAGACCATATTTTAAAAATTCAAATGCTCTGGGGCATGTCATTGAGCCTACCACGCAGTATTATATCTTTTGCAAGATGTTAGGAGAAGGGAAAGCTGTTAAACCTTGAATGTCCATTGTTATTGAAGCTATTTTTAACATGCTTGTTTGTAACATCTTCTTCCACAGAGCACAAAAGATCCTGTGCAAAAAGAATACAAAGAACTCTCATCCTTATTCTCAACTGTCTGGAGAGGTTGGGATGTTCTGAGAGAAGATGAGCATCAACAAGAACATTCTTAAGGCATGTCCCCCATGATGACAGCAAGTAAGATAAACATTAAACTAGACTACCCTATTTGCCAATACCTTATTTCATGCATGTATCTGTGAATCCATCAACTGCAAATGGTCCAAAGACTTGCACTCCTAACAGCACTAATACTGAGCAACTGTTAGAAGAACATACCACATGAGATAGATAATTCTTCCTCTTCAACTGTGCAAGTCAGAGTCAATGGGATAATAATAGAGCTAATATTCTCTCCTTTAAGATCATTATCTCTTGTCATTTACCTGTAATAATATGGGGAAATATTTTGTGTATCTGAAAAATATCTTTTCTTAAATCATTTAAGGTTGAGAAGCCCTAGAAGGCAATTAGGGACAATTACTGGTTAAAAGACATCTTCAGGTATAACCTCTGCAATTCTTGTCTCCATCCCTTAACTACAGTTCTAGAAGTGGGAGAGGGGAGTAAAGGAGACTGCTCACTCATTAAAGTACCTGCTGTACAAGCGTGAGGAACCTCAGTTAGAGGATGCCTGCGATCTTAGCATGGGGATGGTGGAGACCAGGGGATTCCTGCCTGGCACTTGTTGGCCAGCTACCCTTGCAGAGTTGGTGAGTTCTGGGTTCAGTGAGAGATGTTCTCTCAGAAATAAGTTAGATAGTGATAGAGAAAGACACCCAATATTGATTTCTGGTTCCCACATAGGCAAGTACATACATGTAACACATGTAACACACACACAAACGCGCACACACACACACACACACACACACACACACACACACACACACACA